>JAODAL010003873.1:120000-165858 GCA_025379985.1 Phyllomedusa bahiana | reverse complement strand
CCCGGGTTTTTTCAAAATTTCCTTACAGTAATTTTTCCAATTTTCCCTAATACCTTAGGTTTTACTTAGTCTTTAGTGTCCACTGATATTTGTGTTAGATTATGCTATTCCCTTTTCATGTCACCAGCTTGCTTTTTTCAGAGATATTTTAGAGGGGCACCCCTAATTATTTTTTCAAGGATTCTTAAGACAGATTCTGTCCCAAACTTGTATAGGACGTTTTAAATTGAAGGGGGGGAGGGGGAGTTTGTGCCCATCTCCCTTGTGACTGGTGGTTTTTTGTGTTATCTGTACACAATGGTTTCTCCTTTCAGTTTTACCCTGCTTTTACTGATGAGCAACAAACTGGAATCTCCCTCTCAGAACAAATGTCGACATTACTGGGCTTAGTGGCCAAAGTAAAAAACTGCAGACTTAAGAATTTTTAAAAAAATATTGAAAGTGATAGGGAAATTTTGAAAAAAACATAACCAAAATTCCTAAAAAATGTGTTTAACAAAAAAATGGGAGTTAAACAATAAGTCATCTTTTGATGACACATTCCCTTTAAATTTACTATTAGAAAGTTTAGACTGTAGACTCTACTGTACAGGTAAAAAAAATTAATGACCCACCTTGACAGGTCTTTACGGCTTTCAAGCGACATACACAGTGACGCTTTCCCCTTTATCTCACCTGGATGTGTCACAAGTATGTGGGGCTATCAAATAGGTTTTGGCACGAATTTTTACCCCCCGAGGGCACCGTTAGAACGAACCGGAAATTCTTACCCACCCGGGGCCACCGGCCCGGGGTCTTAATGGGGCCCTGGGGGGGAAATGTTTTTCCCGGGCCCCTTTTGCCGGGGACCAAAAACAGAAAAAACTTTAAAAAAAGTGTCAAATATTTATCCCTTGCCTTTTAAAAGGGCTTTTTTGGGCAGGTTGCCCCTCCCCAGCCTTTGGGGTAAATCCCCCTGGAGTAATAACCAGAATAACCAAACCGCCCCTTTAAAAGGGGGGGGTAACAAAAGGGGGGGTAAAACATGTTATCCCTTTTAACCATTTTTAAAAAAAAAAAAAAAAAAAAAAAAGTAAAAAACACATGAAAAAAATATATATTTAATGAAAAAATTGTTGCTCACACATTACCCAAAAAAGCACCTACACATATTAGTTATCCATACCACGTAATAACACAAAAATGGAACGTGATGAAAAAATAAAAACAAAAACAGAAAAATGTTTCCTTTTTTGTTCATGCTGGAATTTAAAAAATAAATAAATAAATTACACAGTAATTTATATGTAAACTCAATCGTCTCCCAAATAAAACAAGTACAACTTTGGAGGCAAAAACTACAAAATTTAGCTGCGACATTCAAGGGGTTTTCTCGCTAAAAAGATCATATCTGTAATGATGGGGACAGTAAAAATAAGCACTTTTGCCCTTGGTTTGTATTCCGTAAATCATTTAGTATAGCAACTATTAGCTAATCTGTGAGTGTCCAGAGCTAAATATCAAGCCTGGGGGTCAGACCACACCTCCATTACTGTGATTGGCTATCTGATATTTAGTTCAACCCCATGGACGAGACCTGCCCCCTGTCGTGATTGGGGTGCCGTGCCCTCTGTGTTCTCCGCACGACTGTCGAAAATGAAACTCGTCCCCGGGGTACACCCCTTAAAAAAAGAATCTTCTGCTTACCCCTAAAAAAACAATAAATACACTCTTTCCCCCACCCCTAAAACAAAATAATACACTCTGCTCCCCCCCCCCATATAATACACTCTGCTCCCCCCACCCCTATAACACACATATAATACACCTGCTCCCCCCACCCATATAACACACATAGAATAAACTCTGCTTCCCCCCCCCATAAAAACACATAAATACACTCTGCCCCCCATCCAATAATACACTCTGCTCCCCCCCCATCCATATAATACATCGCTCCCCCCCCATATAAAAATTAAACATCTCTCCCCCCCCAAAACCCAAAAATAATACATTTTGTTTCCCCCCAAAAAACCCATATAATACATTCTGTTTCTCCCACCCATATAATACACTCTGCTTCACCCACCCATATAATACACTCTGCTTCACCCACCCATATAATACACTCTGCTAGACACAATGACAAGATGTCACTTTCTGTAATATTAGGGGCCTGTATGTAAAACGGTTTATACTAATACAGGTGTTCTGGTTACAAGGAGCTGGTGGAGGGAGGTGACAGCTCTCCAGGCAGGAGAACTGACCATTGTAGGAGGTCTGCTGAGCTGTGACATTCTCTCCCTTCTACTATTCACACAGAATGACGACTGGGGAGGGAGCAGGAACAGGGAGGGGTGTGATGATGTCGCCACTCCTCAGTGAGGAAAGACGTACCTCCTGGGAGGAGAGACCTGCCGCTGGATTTGAAGCTGTAAGAGAGAGAAAGCTCAAGATGCCTGTCAAAGCCTGTAGTGTGAAAACCCTTTTAAAGCCTTTCTCAAGGAGGGACTCAATGTTACAGTGAAAAAAATAAAGTAAGTTTTAAAGTACAAAAAAAAAATATTTAAAATTTTAAATCACCCCCCCCTTTCCCCCCTTTTACAAATAAAATCTTTAAAAAAATAAAAATTACCAAATTTGGAACCCCCCGTCCCAAAAAATCGATTAAAAAAAATAACACATTTATCCCGTACGCTGAACACCGTAGAAGAAAAAAAAATTCCAAACGCCAAAATTGCATTTTTTTGGTCATTGACGTCACTCAAAAAATGGAATAAAAGTGATCAAAAAAGTCGCATGCATTCCAAACTGCTAGCGATAAAAAGTATACTTCAGCCCGCAACAAATGCCGCCTCACTGATGTCCGCAGGTGTTAGTACAAAAAAGTTATTGGTCGCACAAAATGGCGCCGCAGCGTAAATTTCAAAAATAAAAAATGTTTGGAATCTTTTTACGGTACCAAATCACAACGGAAACCCTACATGTTTGGTATTGCCGGATGCGTAACAACCTGTAGAATACAGAGAACACATTAGTTTCACCGAAGATTGAACGCTGTAAAAGCAAAACACCCAGAAACATGGCGAAAATATGTTTTTTTTTTTTCACAATTTGTCCCACTTGGAATTTTTTTGCGGTTTCCCAGTATATTCTATAGTATAGTGAATAACACCATTAGAAAGTACATCTTGTTCCGCAAAATAAAAGCCCTCATATGTCTATGTAGGTGGAACAATAAAAAAGTTATGGCTCTGGGAAGGCGAGGAGGGAAAAACGAACGTGTAACAAAAAAATGGAGAGGTTAAAGACCTCTCCATTCTTTGACGGTGGGAAAACTTATAAAATCCCGAGTGTATCAAATACTTATTTTTCCCATTGCGCATATATAGTTGAGTCAGTATAAATATCTATCTATCTATCTATCTATATAATAATATAATATAATATATATATATAATATATATATATATATATATATATAAAAATATATATAATATATATATAAATATATATAATATATATATATTATATACATAATATAATTACACACACACACACACACACACACACACACACATTAACCTCGTTGTGATAACGCTCTCCAAACGAATGCATTAAAAAGCTAGAAAAAAAAAACCTCTTCAAAATCATTCCTGTCTAGTCTGTGGCGATATTTCTCTAGTGTGATATACCAGGTTTTGTTTTGTTTTTTCCCTTAGAGCAAAATTAGTTTTGCACAAATGCACCATCATTACCGGGTATTGAATGCAAACTGATGAGCAAAAAAAAGATAAAAATATTCTATAAAGCTGCAGCACAAAACGGTGGCATAAAACAAAGCAAAGGTATAAAAATCCTGGAATAAGTAAACCCGACTGCGTTGTACTGTCATATATTTACTTATTTCTCTCTATTTTATCCTTTTGAACCTTTTTTTTTATGTTTTATGACATTGCTTAGAGGAAAGCACTTTGCTCATAAGAATGGCAGCTTCAAAATCTAGGCCTCCTGTCCCTCTAGGGCACTGGAGTTACAGAAAAGCAGCATGCCCGTGCTAGAACTACAGATGTATGTAGACGGTCCAAGTATTTGTAAAGAAGTCTTCCCACCACATTGATTAGCAATAAACATATAGGCAAATATAAATAAAGACTATTACCAAATACACTGCTCTCCTGAACCACTTACAGTCTGAACAGGAAGTGGGACCAGGAAGTAGGACTGCCCAAAGCCTGAACAGGACGTGGGAGCCTGAAGTTGTAGGACCGCCCACAGCCTGAACAGGAAGTGGGAGCCTGAAGCTGTAGAACTGCCCACAGCCTGAACAGGAAGTGGGAGCCTGTAGCTGTAGAACCGGCCACAGCCCGAACAGGAAGTGGGAGCCTGTAGCTGTAGAACCGGCCACAGCCCGAACAGGAAGTGGGAGCCTGTAGCTGTAGAACCGGCCACAGCCCGAACAGGAAGTGGGAGCCAGAAGCTGTAGAACTGCCCACAGCCTGAACAGGAAGTGGGAGCCTGAAGTGTAGAAACCGGCCACAGCCTGAACAAGAAGTGGGAGCCTGTAATTGTAGAACTGCCAACAGCTTGAAAAGGAAGTGGTAAGCATGAAGCTGTAGAACGGCACAGCCATAAACAGGAGTGCGGAGCATGAAGCGTGTAGAATGCCAAAAGCCTGAAAACAGGAAGTGAGAGCACTGAAGCTGTTAGGAAACCTCCACAGTCCCAATACAGGAAGTGGCAGGACTGTAAAGTGTAGAACCGACCAAACCTTAACAGGCAAGTGGGAACCACACAGAACTGAACAGGAAGCGACTTGGGAACGCCTGACTATGCTGGTATGAGGAACAGGGCATCTAAAGAAAGGCCGGTTGCTGAACCTCTCCACCAGTTTCAAGTCTGTTAAGCAACAAGCATGACAATGTAAGGAACGCACTATGAGATAATATCTGGAAAATACATTAGTGTAGTTTAGTGTAGGTGGCGGAACTGCGTGGCCACTTTCAGGTGACCCTCAGGGGGAGGATAGAAGTGCAGATATATATAACAGGCATTAATCTGTTGAGGGGGAGAATCTCCCACGCGACCTATATATTATAACACAGGATTTGTATAGTTGAATCGGTTAATTAATTTGTTTAGCACAGGAACTAGTTACAATGAAGAGGGCTTAAGGTGGGGGCTATCTCGTATGGTGGCGGGGCCGATAGATCTAAAGCTTCTACTTTCACAGGGGATCAGTACGGAGCTTAGAATAACTTAGGAGTTAAAACCCATTATGGTTTATGCATTTAATCAACTCATTATAGTGGACCCCTGGGTGATGCATTTTTATAAATAAATAAATATACTATATATAATATATAGATAAATACTATATATATAAACAACTCACAATAAATTTGAGTTGTGTGTATACACACATATATTATATATACACAACATAATATATATTATATATATATATATACTTATATATATATAATATATATATATATATAGATATATATTACAATATTATAGAGTGATCAGACTAAGATTGATTTATCCAAATTAGATGTAAGATGGTTTTTCAATCTCACTGAGGTATGCACGGGAACGACCCCCCCCGGGGAATGCAACGTGAAGAGACGCCTCCATTCCTCATCCGTGACGCTCTCCGAGCTCCCCCGCGCCCTAAGTGTTGGAGAGAAAGTGCAACTCATCTGCCGTGGGCTGGAAGGGCAACTGGTGCAGCCTCTCCTGGGAGGAGGAGGAAGACTGTCGAGAAGAAATAGGAGCAAAACAAACATGAGATTACTTAAAGGGTAACGTCAAGCAATATCTATTCTAACGAACCCATAATGGATATATGGATGCTGCTAACTTCTCCCCCCCCACTAACCTATATATATACTATATATATATATCATACATATACACACACACACCACACACAACACCGTGGGACTTTTGAGGAAGCTTCAACCCAAAGGCTTATATGATTGTAGGAATTTTCGTGCATGGTTTTGTCATGATTCTGCTTTCAGTGTGTTCAAAAGGGGGCGTGTATTATTTGTTTGAACCCTGCTATCCTCCCCTCCCGCCCCCCCCCCCCTGATACACTACTCACAGGCCCATCGTGACATCACCGCTGCCACCCTCCCTCCCAAATCCAAGTCCGCTCCGCTACCTCTCCACGACTAGCCAAAAGAAGGTTCTTGTTCTATGTATCTGGGCTTTGAGTATGGTATATGTTAGATGTGTTGTTAGCACTTCTGGCTTTCAGACATTGGGTTCCGATAGGTGTCATATTCCCTGCACGGAACCTACTACGGTGGGGGGGTGTGTTCTTTGTCTCACCGGTGGGTGTTGTGGAGAGAGAGGGGAAGACGAAGACGTGGGGGTTGTTTGACCCGTAGTTGTGTTGTAGATTTGATTGTGACGGGTGAAAGTGCATTGAAAAAAATACTAAACACATTTCGGTCTGCAGGGAGATATTTGAACCATAGAGTAACCTTTATGCTGAAGGAATGCCATGTTGGGCGTTAATCGATGAGTATTGGTTAGTGAGTCAGATTTGCCAGAGGTTATCTGTTACAGACCCCTTCTCTTCTGCGTTGAGCCGAGTGAGCAACCTGTGGGGAAAAAGGCCCAGCCATGGTGTGTCAAGCCTGCATGACGTCATCATGATATGCAGTTTTCAAACAAATTATACGCCCCCTTTTGAACACACTGAAAGCTGAAGAGGACTCAAACCAGGCTTGAAATGCCTTCTGATAGAAACGGTGGTTATAGCTTCTCAAAGAGTCACTCGTGGGTAGTGTCCAAGTGTAGATGGTTGTAGTCTTGTGTCAGCCTTGCAGTTAGTGTCCGCCGGTATGGAGTTGGTTTATTTTTGGTTTTTATTGTTCCACTAAGTCTTTCCCCCGCTGATTTAAACTTCCATAATTTACACATTTTTGGGGTCCGGTTGGTTGTTTTTGGTGTGTTAAACAGGTCGGTAAAGCGGTAGGTGGCTCTTGCTGATGGGGGGGGGGGGGGGTTGGGGGCGCGCCGAGCCGCTGGAGAGTACTGTCGGCCTAAGTAGACATGCGGCTGCAATATCCTTGTGCCGATGAACATGGTTGTGCAGTGTAAGCCACTGGAAGTTGAGTTGACTCTTTATCTCCACAACACTTACGGACAGCTCGATGGCATTTGAGAGCGTCAAGGACTGTGTGAAGGGGTTTGGAGGCGCTATCGTGCTTTGCCCAGCCCTCGGTGGCCCGCAGACAGAAGGGTGTGGGGGCTGTTCACTGAAGCGACGTGCTTGGGTGTTGTGGAGGCAGGTACCGCTTTTCTTGGTGAATATTTCATTATATATACTATTGTTCTCACAAGATTATGTTATTTTTTATATACCTATAATAATATATATATAATCTATATATATATATGTGGAGGAAAGGTATGTTTAGGGGTGTGTGGGATAGGGGGTGAGGGGGTAGGTGTGTCGTTGTTAGTTGTAGGGGTGTGTATTTATTATAACCTCCATATTATATATATACTATATATATTTATTTATTTATAAAAATGCATCACCCATCCACAGAATAGTTGATAAATGCATAAACCATAATGGTTGGACTCCTAAGGCCCCCAGTACCCTGATGGCTGGTGGAATGGGAAAAAAGATAGGCGCGTTGGCTCTTTAGGGGCTGTCGGAGGATTGCACGAAAAATCTATGCACCTCGCCTCTTCTTGGAACTGCTGTGCTATCAATTATACATTTATTACAAATCCTGTGGAGTATTATTGGTGGGGGAGCCCCTTTAATGCTGTTTATCTGCATTCTATCTCCATGGGTCCTGAAAGTGGACATGTTTTTCCAGATATATCACATAGTGTCCTTCATTGTATGTTGTGCTTAAGAGCTTGAAAGGGTTTTCACATCCTGCTGTTTCATAGAGCCTGTTCATTCTTGTGACAGCGTCAGTCATCCCATTAATCCCCCGTTAAGGCTGTGGCTGTTGCGGTGTTGGCCCCCCCCCCCCCGGTCCATAGCGGCACCCTGTTCTATTAAAGGGGTTGGCGGGGCAGTGGAGGGGGGGGTTTTGGAGCGTGTGTCGTCTGCTGCTGACTGAATCTTCCTGTTACTTGGGACTGTGGTGGGTCCTCGCATGCTGATGGCGGCCACGGAATGTTCAGGATTGTTGGTAAGTTACTACAGCTTCAGGGCTCCCTCTTCCTGGTTTTTAGGCTGTGGCCGGATCAAGGTAAGGAACGTTTTCTATCAGCTTTCAGGATTTCAACCTGCAATGTGAGGCACTCCCCTGTTCGGCAGAGTTTCCAATTTTGCAGGCTACACACTTTCCTTGTTAGGGCTCGTGGCCCCCCCCCCCCCCCCCGGCGCGGAGAGTGGTTCTACAACTTGCAGGCTCCTCCTCCTAGTTCAGGCTCCACCTCCCATAGTGGGCAGCTGCTAATGAGTCTGGCGAAATAGGAGGGGAGCATCTGACTGGGCTGTGGCCCACGGTTCTACAGCTACAGGATCCACTTCCTTGTTCCGGGCTCCCCATGTGGAGGTTGCTTCATGGCTTCAGGCGAAAACTTACTGTTAGGGATGTGGGCCGGGGTGCACTTATGAGTCATGGCTCCCACTTCCTGGTAGGGGTGTCAGGGCAGTTCTACAAGCTTCAGGCTCCCACGTCTGTTCAGGCTGCCGCCGCCGCCCGCCCCCCCCCCCCGGTCTACAACTCATTCAGGCCCTACCCAAGTTACTGTTAAGGCTCCGTGAGGGCAGTCCACGTCTTAATGGGTCACATACTTAATGTTCAGATGTCCAACCAACACAATATGGTTGGAGGGGGTCGTTGGATGGAGCCTGCCCCCCCCCCCCCCCCCGCCCACCTCGGATCGTGAGCTGTGTATACGGAAGGAGTGTGTTAAGGGATTTATATTTGCCTTATGTTTATTGCTAATTCTCTCGGTGCCCCCCGTGGGTGCAAAGCAAAGGCGATCAGAACATTCTTTACAAATTCTTGGTGCAACCCCCCA
Organism: Phyllomedusa bahiana; assembly: GCA_025379985.1. NCBI lineage: Eukaryota > Metazoa > Chordata > Amphibia > Anura > Hylidae > Phyllomedusa > Phyllomedusa bahiana. Next base: position 156,861 of record JAODAL010003873.1, on the reverse strand, counting down.
CCCCTCACCCACACTCTATCAACGTGCTTCCCCAGGTATTAGGAGTGAGGTCGTGCACGGGTCATGCTGCTTTCTTTTTCTGTAATCTCCACAGTGCCATAGATGGGACTGCGTCAGGACTTGTTTTTTGTAGACTGACTCTTTCTGCCTTGTGCTATGTTGCGTTCATCTTGCATATGTACACAAGTACCTTCTCTTTCTCAATAAAAAAAAATGGCTTATACCAAAGGTTAAAATAGAGGATGAATATTAATCGCTTATTTATGACAGTTTACTTCGACCACGTTTGGGTTTACAATTTATTCCAGGTATTTTTAGACCTTTGCTAAGGGGGTGATGCCACCAGGCGTTGGGGATGCAGAGGTATAGAACGATTTTTATCTTTTTTTGTATCCTTCAGGTGGCATTCCACTTTCCCCAAACACGGGTAATGTGTTGCATTTGTGGCAAAAATAATTTGCTTAAGGGGAAAAAAAAAAAAACACAAACTTGGGTATATCACACACTGTAGAGAAATATCGCCACAGACTAGACAGGAATGATCTATTGAAAGGTTTTTTATCTTTTTAGCTTTATTTTGATGCAATTCGTTTGGACCGAGCCGTTATCACAACGACGGTTAATGAGTCAGGCTGTGTGCTGTTTCTACCCCCCTGTTGTGTAAGCTATAATATTACCCCCCCCCTATATATCCTAAATAGATATATACATATATTATATATATATATATATATATACTATATATTTGTATCCCCCGTATATATCTTAATATCTATATATATATATATTATATATATATATATCTAGATAGATATATACTAGATTAGATATAGATATAGAGATATGATTTTATTAGATATAGGAATATATAGATATAGATAGATACGTTAAGAACATAGATAGTTTGATATAGATATAGACTAGATAGATGATTAAGCATATATGTTGTAGTGTGTCGTAGTGAATGTAGTGTGTGGGTGAAGGTAGATTGAGTTTGTTGCGACCCTTTGGGTTGGGGGTTTTTATTTGTTGGAGGGGTGTATAGAGGGTGTGTACAGGGGGTGGTTGGGTGCAATCCCCGTGCTTTGTTGGGTGTGGGTAGTGTCTCAAAAGACTAAAGGGTGGTGGGTTGCGGTTAGGGATGGTGGGTTCCCCCCCTGTTTAGGCGCAGGGGGCGACAGCTGAGGAGTCAATGGTGAAACAGTACCACGCCCCGGTGGTTCCGTGGTTACTCACGTATGTGTATGAAATAGTGGGTCATCGCGCGGTGTGGGCGGGGCATCTATTGTGGAGTAGGTGAATTGGGGAGGGTGGATCGGGTCGTTTGTATATGTCGGGGGCGGTTTCCGATAATCATCATTTTTTTTTGGACTTGGGGGGTATTTGGGGGGGTTTTTTTTGTTTTTGTTCTTTCGGGGAGACTGGGGGAGGGGGCGGGGGGGAGTGCGTATGCAGGGATAGAGTGAGGGGCTTTAGGCCTGGGCGTTGTGGTTCAGTTTGGGGTCGCTGGTTGCTAAAAGGGGGTGTAGCATAGGATTGACAATTTCTTGTTTGGGGGGCAGGTCGGGGTGGAAGGGCGGTAAGGTTATTTTTATGATTCTACCATAACAGTGGTTTATTTTTGAAATTTACGCATGCGGCGCAACCAATTGTTGTGCCCCCCCACCCCCGACACCCCCGCGATCCCAAATACACATTTTGTGTATATAACTCACCAACCCCCCCCCCCCCCCCGCACGCGACATCACGTGGAGGGGCTTTTGGTTCGGGCTGAAGTGTGTACTTATTTATCGCTCTGCAAGTTTGGAATTCATGCGCCTTTTGTTTGATCTCGTTGTATTCATCTTTCTTGAGCGAACCCCCCCCCCCCCGCCCCTCTTTCTATGACCCACAAAAAAAATTGCACCATATTTTGGCGTTTTTGGAATTTTTTTCTTTACGGTGTTCAAGCGTACTGGGATAAATGATGTTATATTTTTTTTGGATCGGGAACTTTCTGTTCGGACGCACACCTGGAGTGACGCCACCCCGCCACACACACATGGGGGTCCAGGTACCAAAGATGTGTATCGTCCTATTCTTTCTCCCGTATGTGAAATGCAATGGTATCGCACATGTTAAATGGGGACAGGGGAAAGATCCACCTGGACAACAAGGAAAGGGCGGGTGGGTGTGATTTGGTAATTATAATACTTTTTTTTTTGTGTTTCTTTAAAAAACTTACTTTATTTTTTTAACTGTAACATTGTACAAGTAATCCACTCACGTGTGGTGGTTTGGACTCTGTGTTGTTTTTGGGGTTTCAATCTTCTGGGATTTGACAGGCCATCTTGAGCTTTCTCTACTCTTACCCCTACGCCCTTCAAATCCCACCGGGGCATTGGTACCTCTTCCTCCCAGGAGGTAACGTCGGTTCATCACTGTGAGTCTGGGGAGACTGATTCACATACCAGCACTGGTCTGCTCCATCAACCTGTAGGAATTTATTTTCTGTCGGGTTTTGTAGAAGGCCCCTCACCCCCTCCCGCACGAGAGATTCTGTCACAGTCAGCAGACCTCTCTCTATGGTCTGTTAAGTCTCACTGCATTGGAGAGCTGTATCTCCGCACTCAGTCCAACCTGCTAGTGTATACCTAGAACATCTGTCTTAGTTTACCCGCAATCCGGTTTTAATACAGGCACCTAATCATGACTGAACAGTTGTCATCTATTGTCTAAGTGTTCCCGTCTAGCAGACCGTGTCGGCCCCCCCCCCCGCCCCAGGTTTTTGGCTGGGGTGAACACAGTCGTGGTATTATATGGGTGGCTCAACCGGTGAAGCACTCGCAGACTCAATGGGGTGGGAAGATGGGTGGTCTAGTGAAGACAAAGTGCTGTATTATATGGCCGCTGGGTGAGCAGCAAGAGCTGTTTTATATGTGTGGCCCCCCCCCCCCCCCGTGTGTGAAACAGCTGGAAGGTATTATATGGGTGGGAGAAACAGAATGTATTTATGTGTTTATATGAGGCTGGGGGGACCACAGCCTTCCCCGGCGGAGGGCAAGACCAGAGTGTATTATTTGACTGGGCGGGAGCAGAGTGTATTATATGTGTGTTTTATGGGTGGGGGGGAAAGCAGATGTTTTCTATCGTTGTGTTATATGGGTGGGCAGCGGGCACGGGGCAGGAGGGACCTCAGCAGAGATGTTATTATATGTGTGTTATATGGGGCCCCCCCTCCCCCCCCCCGCCCCGCGTGGGAGGTGCCGGAGAGCACGAGTAATAGTTTTTTATTATGGGTAGGGGGGCGACCGGGCTGAAGCAGAATGTATTTCTATGTATGTATATTTCCGCGCCGAGGGGATAACCGAGTGTCTGTATTGTATCTGTGTTTAATGGATATAGCATTTTTTGCCCTGAATACCTCCTTCTTATCAGAGCTTGTCACACAGGCGAGAAGTCAGTTTATTTTTCCAGCAGCCTCAGTGCGGAGTAAGCACAGAGGGCACAGGACAGCCAATCACAGCACAGGGGGCAGGTCTCGTCCATGGGGTTGAACTAAATATCAGATAGCCAATCACAGCAAAGGGGGTGTTGCCTGACCTTGACACGGACTATCTGATAATTTTGATTGGTCTCTCTCACAGAATAGCTAATAGGTGCTCTATACCTAAATGATTGTACGGATTTCATAATCCAATGGCAAAAGTGCTTATATTTTTACTGTCCCATCATTACAGAATAATGATCTTAGTAGCGAGGGGGGGGAGGGGGGGGGAAAAACCCTTGAAGTCGCAGCTAAATTTTTGTTGTTTTCTGCTCTCCAAAGATATGTACTTGTTTCTATTTTGGGAGCGATTGATTTACATAATAAATTTACTGTCGTAATTATTTTATTATTTTTTTAAATTCCAGCATGAACAAAAAAGGAAAACATTTTTCTGTATTTTGTTTTTATTTTTTACATCACGTTCCATATTCTGTAGATTATTACAGTGGTATGGATAACTAATATGTTTCCGCGCAAATGGTACTTTTTTAGGGTACATGTAAGTGAGCAACATTTTGTTTTTCATTTAAATATTATATTTTCTTTTCATGTGTTTTTTACTTTTTTTTTTTTTTAAATCCTGTTAAAGGATAACTATTTTACACTTTTGATTACAGTTAGTACTGTATTTGGATACTTCTGTATACTCCAGTATGGGACAACAGGCTGCTGCATAGGACAACAACGCACAATTGTGCCCCTGAGCAGCTGCGCCTCCTTATTTACAGGAACAGCCATGTGGACTATTCTAGGTTGAGTCACCTTGGGACTGATGCATAGACATTTCTCAGGCTATCACCAAGTACTGGAGGAATCCTCCAGGGAACCCGGTACCCGTGTTGGAGCACCCCCCCCCCCCCTCGGGCTGTGTGTTAACATACCCGAGGTATCGTGTTTGCACTGGTGAGAGGGGAGGATAACGTTTGCTCGGACCTCAACATATTCAGTGCCCAAAACCTATTCGTAGCCCCACATACTAGAGACACATCAGGTTCGAGAATAAAGGGGGGCGGACACGGGCGAAAGCGTCCACTGTGTATGAGCTTGAAAAGCCGTTATAAAGACCCTGTCACGTGTGGGTCATTAATTTTTTTTCCTTGATACAGTAGAGGGTCTACAGTCTAAACTTTCTAATAGTCAATTTAAAGGTATGTGTCATCATAAAGGATGGACTTATTGTATAACTCCCACATTTTATGTAAAACACCTTTTTATAGTAATTTTTGTTATGTTTTATTCAATTTTCCTGATCACTTTCAATAATTTTTTTAAATAATTCTTAAGTCCTGCAGTTTTCACTTTCGGCCACTAAGCTTTAGTAAAGTTTCCCCTGACACTTCCTGTTATGTAGAGGGAGATATCTCAGTTGTCTGCTCATCAGTCCAAAGCAGGGCTCAATCAAAACTGAAAGGAAGGACACCATTGCTCCTGTACAGATAACACAATATCACTCCAGCACAAGAGGAGATGTATACAGCTCCCCATTCCAACTACCCACCTACCTTCAACAGCTGTCGAAAACGCTCCTTTACAGTCATGGGGGACAGAATCAGTCCTTACCCCCCCAAGAATCCTCCCACTCTCCCGAAACAATAATTAGGCTCCCGGTGCACATCTAAAAATCATACTCTAAAATCGCAACAACCCCCCGCACCCCCCCCCCCTCCCCTACGCCCCCCCCGCCCCAGTGCACACTGAAAGGCAACAATAGCACTACAATCTATCACTAATATCAGTGGCACAACTAAAAGCTATGTTATAAACCTCAAGGTATATAGGAATATTGGAAATGAAATTACCTCGCTAAGGAAAATATGAAAAAAACCTGGGACTCTTAGTTTACCAAGATATAATTAAAAGTTTACAGTATATTCTGGGTATTTTTGTTGATGTATGCTATTGCCATTACCAGCTCGCCCCCTTGAACTTCCATCACCGCTTACGTTTTTCAGGAATATTATGTTAGGATGTGCACAGCCTAATATGTTGTGTAAGTTTCATTTTTGTCCAGCGAGTTTGGGCAATCTCATTGGGCTTAATGTGCTTGCAATAAAGCATCGCCCTCTTTTAAACCAGGATGTCAGTGTGGATAATCCTAATTGCTTATGTTTACCCTCTCTCACCATTGCCCCCTGAAAGTCTGACTTTGTTTTTAAGGGTCTGGATTGTACCCGCACCTCTCGCGCTCCTCACCTTACGCTCTATAGGGATCCCTTCTTGACTAGTACTGATATTGTATTTTGGCACAGTATATGTTTTTGTGAGGCGGTGAGCTTTAATACAATCTTTGATCAAAGTACTTGTCTATTCGTTGAGAATATAAAGAAAGTAATATGAGATATGTATCCAGGTGATTGTTCATATTTTGGTGCGGGGTGTTGGTTAGTAGTTTGGCCGCGATCGTGATGAGTTAGTTCTAAATGGCAATTTCCAATTTACTTTATACTTGAGGTTTTACTTAGTCTTTAGTGTGCCATCTGAAATTTATTTGTGTTTCGTTTGATGTTAAGAATCTGCATGGCTAGGTAAAGTATCGCTCTCTGAACTGCTTGTAAGAATGTCTTCCTAGCGACGTGTAAATTCTATATAGACGAGGTGGAGGGGGAAGGGGATCTATCTTACTGAGTCAAGGTGTTCATGATTTGACGAAAATTCTACTATGTGTGGGGATCGGTGGGAAGGAAATAAAAAACGAGAATGGAAAAGAATATGGATCAGTTAATGGGGGTGGGGGGGGGAGATGGATGAGGGTTCTTGAAAATAGTGTGTGGGCGCAGCTTTAAAATACATGTTAAAGAAAGTTGATATGAAGAAATTGGCGAGACACAGTTCCCTTTAAGATGGGAAGAAGAGGGTCAAATCTCAGTTCACCCCCCCCCCTCGCCCGCTCCCCCCCGATGGCCCATTAGGCTATTTGTGGACTGGTGTTCCTGAGTTGTAGGTGAGCGCATGTATCAGAAACATTTAGTGTTGTTGGTGGTGGGGGTTAATGTCGAAATATGTTTTCAGAGTTCGAAGATTAACAAATACTATAAATTAGTATCCCATTATGTGTGAGGGGGATGTCGTGGGTAGAGGGGTTTTTGTTCCCCCCCCCCTCCTTTTCTACTTCCGGACCCCGCCCCCCCCCCTAAGGCCCCCATGCCTTTAATTTTGGGGACATGATTCCATCCACCCCTCGCCCGCGCCCGCCCCGCTCCCCCACTGCGTTCCCTGGTCTATCTCTAGCAACGTATGTAAAAAACACAAAATAAAGCGATTGAGGAGAAGGTAGCCGGCAACGGCATAGACAAGATAGATTGCGAGGTCCCTGGATGGTGGTTGTGTTTTTGTCAGTGTCTACCTGTTCAGTGTGTTTCTCGGGTGTTGTAGGGTTGGGTATGGGTGTTGGTAGGCGAGTTTGACTTGTAGGCTTACTCGTTGTGGTGGTACGGGATTGATTAGGTAGTGTTGTTAAGATGTTTGTGGGGTTTGGCTTGGTTGCGATGTGTGTGGGAACTATTCACTGGGTTTGGGCGTGAGGAACAAAACCCCCCCCCCCCCCCCTGTTGGCAAAGGTGCACAGTAGTGTCCCCATAGTTAATCCCCCCATTGTTTTTGTAGTTGTGACAATTCGCGCAAAATGCTGGGAATCTGGTGCTCCCAAGGATTTACTAGTTTTAGAGTTGGGTTGGTCATGGGTTGATGCTAGTTGTAGGGGAGGTTGAACTGATTGGGGGAGAATATAGGTGAGGTGGCCCTCCGGGTTGGACACTTTTGTATCGCACTTGTTGTCCCCTCCCCTCCATGCACCCCCTCCTTTTTAGCTAACTGCTCTTGGATCCCCTTCATGCTTAACGCTTGATAGGTTGGCGTGCTCTGAGTGGTTGTTTTATAGGTAATCGCTTTACATTTTACTGCAATGTCTCACATCGCATTTATACCTGCAGGCCTTCTTTTCTGTAAATGTGTGTTGTGAATTGAATAGTGTGGAAAGTTCCGCGCGCTGCAGTCTTTTTTCTACTTGCTCAAGCACCCCCCATTATCAATGCCCTTTAGATCTTTTTTCCAGTCAGCATATAATGCATGGCATTCTGGATAAGTTTCTGCTAGCATATGGGTTAGTCATTTTGGTATCGACCATATTTGAGGATAGGGTTCATTGGACTAATTGTTATGGACAAAGAATAAAAGAGTTTTGTTTGAAGTCATACCTGCTATGGTAGACCCACCCACAGCTTACTGGATTAGTGCATTGGTGTGGTAGTAGTATAATGCTGGGTACGTTTTTTTAAAACTGACTAACAAACACTATGTGTTTTCGCGTTATGATATGGGTGTGTTACTGTTCCCCCGGGAAGAAAAACCTCTTCTTTAAAGGGTCGCTTTAAACGTAGCGTTTTAATCTTTATGCGTATTATTTTTCAATGCAATTTTTTGTGCACGGAAAAAAGGCACAGCAATTAAAGGAGTTGTCTCCTTCAGGAGTTAGAATAAGAGAATGCAAAACAAAACAAAACCAAAAAAAAAAAAAACACCACACACAACCCCACCCCCCCCACCCCCCCACCCCACCCCCCCCCCCCCCCCCCCCCCCCCCCCCCCCCCCCCCCCCAATGAACAGGTTTTTCGCTTTCGTATCAGGCAGGGTTACTGATAGCGTAGAAGGGGGTGATCATGCTCACTGGAGGGGACATATGAGAATTGGAAACGGACTGGTTGTGCGTTTCAGATTGCTGATTAGATCCAGATTTGCTTCCACTCAAAGATATAACAGGACTTACCCTTATCTGAATCCCTCAAAACATAAAAAGGCCTCCTCACATTACAGGTTCGCGCGGTGTGAGTGTATTTTTGCTATGCTTTTGTCTGCCACATAAGTGCTGCACAGGGACACTGAGGGATGCCCCACCCCCCCCCTCAATGTGATGATGTCATCACTGTTATTCTCATTTGAAACAAACAGTGCAGGGGGAGAAATTGTTTACAGGTCGGTTACTGAGGGAACTGAAATAGCCAGGAGAGGCCATAAAATTCAATAGTATCTCCTTATGGAAAACAGAAGGAACAAAGCACTATATTTGGAAAATGTCTTTATTTTCTGTTCCCTACAATTTGAAAGCTATTCTTTGTAGCGAGACAACCCCTTTAATGCTGTACATTGCTGCACAAAAATCGCGGTAAATTTGCGGTAATTACAGTGATTTTTGTGCAGCAATGTACAGCATTAATTGCTGCGCCTTCCTGAAAAAAAAAAAAGGATTGAAAAAAAGCAAAAAAAAAAACGCACCGTGTGAAAGCACCCAAACCCTTCTGGGGAAAAAGGATTAAAGTGGTAACAAAGCAAAGGTCCAAATAATGGAAGAGGTGGAGGAGTTATTTTTGGTGTGGATAAATGAAACCCAGCTGGTGGTGATGTTGCGGGGCCATAAAAGCTTGGGTGCTGGTCCATTAAATGCATGCGCCCAATCCGACCAGAGGGTAAGAAGTATATAGTATAATAGTACAAATACTCCAAATACAGATAAACGGCTTGTATTTTCTACCCCAAGAAGATTTAGACTGAATTGCTGAAACGGTGGCCGAAAAGTAAAAGGGTCTGAATGGTTTGGGGTTATTGAAAAAAAAAATTAATTTGTTACGTTTTTCCCTCCCCGGGATTGTGCTCTGTCATTCTGCAGCATTGTGTTAAAAAAGGGGAGATCCATTTCAGGTCGTGGCAGTAAAGTAACAAGTGCAAAAGAGTTGATTTCACTGTAAAACTTAAAAAAAAATAAAATAAAAAAAATACCTCGTAAGTGTGAACACTGTCCAATGTGCAGTTTTAAATTTACTTATGTGTTTTTTTTCTTTTTTTGCTTTTTGCTCCTTCAGCCCCGGACGAGCATCTACAAACTTTGACAATGAGATAATTATGATGAATCACGTTTACAAGGAAAGGTTCCCCAAGGTGAGTGCAAAAGCAATGGAACTCTTCCGGGTCCTCCAGTAAGGGCCTGAGATGTATAAAGGCTATGTTCACATGGCTTAATTGTGCGGCGTACAGCACGCCCCGCAATTACGGCGGGTGTTTGGGGAGTCACGCGCCGGGGTGGAGGCGGGGGGGGGGTCACCCCCCGGGGGCCCCCGGGTTTTTTACCACATGTCACTTTTTCCCCCGTCGCCCTATTGTACAAACGGGGGGGGGAGGCTTAATCCATAGTTTTTCTATGAGAAATGTGGATTACCGATTATTTAAGGGCTTTCATGTATTAGAGGCAGTCCCCTCTAATAAGTGGAGAAATGCGCTCCCAAAAAAAGCGGTTTAAAACATTTGCCTAAAGGTACGTTAATAGTTAACCTAATTTGTACGGTTAAAAAACACGGCCTCAAGTTCAACCCCAAGGGGGGGGGAAAAAGTGGGGGAAGGGAGAGAGACGGGGCATTAAGCCAGCCCCCCCCCCCTGGTGAAAGCCCCGAAACCCCCAAGGGGAAGAACAATCTGCTCCAGGGGAGACCCCCTCCTGGGGCCCCAGAGTCCAGGGGAACCCCAACTCTGGACCCCCCCAAAGGGGGAAAAAAAAACCACCGGCAGGATCCAGAATGTTTAAAAGTACATATGCATTTTATTCTTTAGTGTCAGGTAGTTTTTAAGCCTTTCTTTAAAAAACCCTACCCGTTCCTGCTGGGGACCAGCTCCTAGGGGGCTATTCCAAGATTTACAGTTTTTCAGGAAAAGGGAACGCTTTCCCTTGGAGACTGAATCCTTTTTTCTCCCCTGAAGGGAATGTCCCCCTTTTTTTTGAGGGGGCTTTACTTGAAAAAATTTTTCCCCCCATACTTTTTGTACGCCCCATTTATATTTTTAAAAATTTAATCTTTTCCCCCCCGAAGCCTCTTTTTAAAAGACTAAGTAACCCAATTCTACTAACCTCTCCTCATAACAAAGATGCTCCTTCCCCCTTATAATTTGGTTGCTGTCTTTGCACTCTCTCTAGCTTTTTAATTCTTCTATAAAGGGGCCCAGAATAACTGCATATTCAAAAAGAGGGGCCCAATGCTTTATACAGCGATAGAATTACACACGGCATTTTTTGAAGTGTAAATGTACGCTTCAAAATCGGCTTCAAAAAATGTCTGATTTGAGGTTATTTTTAAAAGGTTTTTTTTTAAAACCCCCTATTTTATATTGACTATGGGGATTTCAGAAGCCAAAAAAAACGCCTCAAGAATTGCCGTCAGCTTGCAATTACAATCTGCTTCGTGCGAACGACAAGGTGTATTTTATATTATATTCAATGGAGGAAACATTTTTTTTCTTTTTTTTTTATTGTATATTTTATTTAACGTTTTTCAAAATAGTATAATACAGAGAAAAAACAATGGTTGATTGGTATATCCACAAAGTAGAATGACATTGTACACCTATATGTTAGATGAGACTATGTGTACAAAAAAGGTGAAAATCTATCTTCTACAATATCGAAGAACACCTTATAACAAGACACATAGAGGAAGGGGGAAACACTTTTTGAGTACAGGCGGTCCCCGGGTTACGAAGGTATAGGGACTGTAGGTTTGTTCTTGTTGAATTTGTATGTAAGTCGGAACAGGTAGATTTATTAAATGTAACTACAGCACAAAAGTTTTTTTTTCTAGTTTTGGATAGTGCAGTGAAGGGTTTTTACATTTGTTTTGTTGTCTGTGCCTCTGTCAAGAAGATTACCCTCATTTTCACCTCATGTACTGCTGTGGCATGCTGGAGCTTGCAGTTACACAGCTACTGTCTGCTGTGGAACATGGAACTATAAGTGCCAGCATGCCCCATAAGTCTCCGTTTGTAACTAGGGGACAGATGTAAGTCAGAATGGTGTAAGTCGAGGACTGCCTATATGTTTTATCACACAAAAGGAGCTATTGGCGTCAATGCAAGAAGATGTCAAAGGTCATTTGTAATCGCATACGTGTCCCATATTGACCACCCTGGGTAAAATAATCCAGCCTGTTGTTAATTGAGGCCATGAAATACTCCATATTTCAGACATCTCTCAGACGTCTATACAGATCAGTAACCTCGGGTTAATTCCTGGGTTACCAATAAAATGAGATTAGACAGCGCGCCGCAGTCTGGTGTGGGCACCACACCGCCAACACGTATCAGGACTGGATGGATTTAGCTTATGCAACAAGAAGGGCGTATGATGCCAGAATATTAATACAGGCAGTCCCCAACTTACACTATTCCGTCCCCTAGTTACAAACGGAGACTTATGGGGCATGCTGGCACTTGTAGTTCCATGTTCCACAGCAGATAGTAGCTGTGGAACGACAAGTTTCAGCATTAAACAGCAGCACATGAGGTGAAAATGAGGTGAAATCTTGTTAACAGGGGCACAGACAGCAAAACAAATGTAAAACCCTTCCCTGCACTATCCGAAACAAAAACCAAAAAACACCTTTCTGCTGGCGATACGTTTAATAAATATACCTGTTCTGACTTCCATACAAATTCTACTTAAGAACAGACCTACAGTCCCTATCCCGCTCATAACCCGGGGACTGCCTGTATATTCTAAAAGCTCATGGGGAAAAAAGCTGGGACTCTGCAGCGCCACCTATTTTCCCATGAGCCTTTTAGAATGTATTTTATATTTCAGTAGAGCTATCAAGGCAAGCAAGTCTCCACACACCTACCTGGTGCCTCTCCCTAGTGAGAAACATAACCCTTTTGAGAAAAGATGGTGTGATGGAACCCCTGTGATGTTGAAGGCCTCCTGGTAGGTGATGCTGAGGAAGAGAAGAATTGGGTTTTACCAGAGGTGCGGGCCCCGGGGTAAGGTGGCTGCGGCGGGTGGGCCAAGGGGGTGGCGGGTTGCGCCCCCCGTGGGCCCAGGGGTGCGCGGGCTGGGCGGTGCGGGGCCCGGGGTGGGTGCGCTGGCCGGTGGGCAGGGGAGCGGGGGCCCGCGGGCGTGGTGGGCCTGGGTCAGTGCGGGGGCCCGGTGCGGTTGGCCGGGGTTGGGCGGGGCGGGGGCGGGTGGGGGCCCCCCAGGGGGTGCGCGGCCCCCGGGGGTGGGCGGGGGCCCCGGGGTGGTGCGCGGGCGCCCCCGTGGGGACAGGGTGCGCGGGTGTGCGGTGGGCAGGGGTGCGGGGCTGGCCCCGGTGGGCAGGGTGGCGGGCGCGTTGGGGGGGGTGGGTCAGGGTGCGCGGGCCCCCGTGGGTCAGAGGTGCGCGGGCCGCCCCGTGGGTCAGAGGTGCGCGGGCCGCCCCGTGGGCAATGGGGGGCTGGCAGAGGGGGACCCCGTGGCAAGGGCGGGGCCCGCCCTGGGTCAAGGTGCGCGGGCGTGGCCAGGAGTGCGCGGAGCCCCTTCATGGGCCGGACCCCCCGTGGGCCAGAGGGTGGGCCGGCCGTCCTTGGCCAGGAGGTGGGGGCCGCCCCGTGGGTCAATGGCCCTGCAGATTTGCGAAAAAAAAAAAAAAAAAAAAAAAAAAAAAAAAAAAAAAAAAAAAATTTTTTTTTTTTTTTTTTTTTTTTTTTTTTTTTTTTTTTTTTTTTTTTTTTTTTTTTTTTTTTCCCCCTTTGATTTTCTTTGACCAGTGGGTTGTAACTTGCATTTCTGTATTCTAGGCCACTGCACAAATGGAGGAAAGGCTTGAAGACATCATCACAAACCTCTGCCCCAGTCGGACCTTGCCTCTTGCGGATGGTGTCCTCGGCTTTATACATCACCAGATTATCGAGCTGGCCCGGGATTGTCTGGATAAGTCCAAGGGGGCGCTGGTTACCTCTCGATACTTTGTGGAGTTACAAGAGAAATTGGAGAAGATGCTGGAAGATGTGAGATTGAAGGAATGACTGTGGATTTCTATGTCCTTTGTTGTTCTCTATAGTGATATCTATATTTATGTTCTAGTCGGGCACATATATTCCTAGGCACAGTTACTGACCCATCCTCTGACGGTCTGAGCTGGCAGTAATAAAGAAACAGTCTCTCCTGTGGAGTATTATTGGTGGGGGAGCCCCTTCAATGCAGTTTTCCTGCATTCTTATCTCCATGGGTGCGGAACGTGAATATGTTATTCCAGATATATCGCGTAGTGCCCTTCATGGTTTGTTGTGTTCAGAGCGTAAAAGGGTTTTCACATCTGGCTGTTTCACAGAGCCTGCTCTTCACAGCCAGCTTCAGGCTCCCACTTCCTGTTCAGGCTGTGGGCGGTTCTGCAGCTTCAGGCTCCCACTTCCTGTTTAGGCTGTGGGCGGTTCTCTAGCTTCCTGCTTCCTCTTCCCGTTCAGGCGGTGGGTCAGTCTACAGTTTTAGGCCTCCACTTCCTGTTCAGGCTATAGGTGGTTCAGTAGCTTCAGGCTTCCACTTCCTTTTCAGGGTGTGGGTGGTTCTACAACAGGCTTCCAGTTCAGGGTGTGGGTGGTTCTACAACTTCAGGCTCCCACTTCCAGTTCAGGCGGTGGGTCAGTCTACAGTTTGAGGCCTCCACTCCCTGTTCAGGCTATAGGTGGTTCAGTAGCTTCAGGCTTCCATTTCCTTTTCAGGGTGTGGATGGTTCTACAGCTTCAGGCTCCCACTTCCTGTTCAGGCTGTGGCCGGTTCTACAGCTTCAGGCTCCCACTTCCTTTTTAGGCTGTGAGGGGTTCTACAGCTTCAGGTTCCCACTTCCTGTTCAGGCTGTGGCGGTTTACAGCTCCAGGCTCCCACTTCCTGTTTAGGCTGTGGGTGGTTCTACAGCTCCAGGCTCCCACTTCCTGTTTAGGCTGTGGGCGGGTCTACAGCACTGACTGACTAACATTTCAGCTCTGCTATCCCTTGTTCAGCCTTATAGAGGCACACCGGTTACAGAAGGGTTTTAACAGCAGGACACAATGCTACAGAGCTCTAAAGAGTTAAATTTTGTCAGTAAGTAAGATAGACAAGCTCCTGTGCTGCTGACAAGACACAGCAGGAAGTGACAGCATCATCTCAGCCACAGCTAGACCCAGAGACAGTTGATCGGTAACCTAGGGAAGCTGCTGTAAACAAGGAGGAAATATTAATTGCTGTGGCTCTGAAAGGAAGCGAAATCAGAAGAGCAATGTATTTAGTAATCATGTTTTTCTCCTACTTTGTACATTTGGTTGGTTAGACAGACGTAGCGGACAGTAGTAAATATGACTTCAAGATGAGACTGCACAGAGTTTGTTGTCTGTATAGGTCTACTTATCTCAGCAGTAACCTGGTTTTTCCTCTTCCTCAGGCCTACAACCGCTCGGAGAGTGAGGAAGTTGCCTTCATCGTTCAGCTGGCGAGGAAGCTGCTGATTGGTCATTGCGCGTCCGGCGAGGCTGCTCGAGTGTCTGGTAATGAAATCCTTATGGCCGGATGAGCTTCATAACATCTGCACCCAGTCACATTGTCAGGGACGCTCCCTTCCCAGGGGGTCATGGCAGCGGTGTCTATGCTGCTCACAACATATAATGGTGGAGATCTGGTGTACAGTTTGCAGTGCCAGAAGTGTGTGTAGATAGATGTGTATATGTGTGTGTGTGTGTAGATAGATGTGTATATGTATATATGTGTGTGGATAGATATATATGTGTGTGTGTGGATATATATATATTGTGTGTGTGTGTGTGTGGATAGATATATGTGTGTGTGTGTGTGGATAGATATATGTGTGTGTGTGTGTGGATAGATATATGTGTGTGTGTGTGTGTGGATAGATATATGTATGTGTGTGTGTGTGTGGATAGATATATGTGTGTGTGTGTGTGTGTGTGTGTGTGTGTGTGTGGATATATATATATGTGTGTGTGTGTGTGGATAGATATATGTGTGTGTGGGTATAGTGTTATGATATATATATGTATTATATAATTGTGTGTGTATAGATATATATGTATTTGTGTGAATAATATATGTGTGTGTGTATAGTATATATTTATTTATATATATATATATATATGTGTGTGTATAGATATGTATATGTGTGTTTGTATAGATATGTGTGTGTGTATAGATATTTGTGTGTGTGTGTATAGATATGTATGTGTGTGTGTGTATATATATGTATGTGTGTGTGTGTGTATAGATATGTATATGTGTGTGTGTGTGTATAGATAGATATTTATATGTGTGTGTATAGATATATATGTGTGTGTGTGTTATGTTTTATATATATATATATATATATGTGTGTGTGTGTGGAGATATATATATGTGTGTGTGTGTATATATATATTTATATATATATATAAAGTAGTATGTGTGTGTGGTGTATATTATATATATATAATATGTGTGTGTGTGTGTATGTGTATATATATATATAGTGTGTTTGTATAGATATATTTTTTTTGTGTGTGTAAGATATTATATGGTGTGTGTGTATAAAATTTTTATGTGTGTGTGTGGGTATAGATATAGATATATGTGTGTGTGTGTGGTGTATAATATTATGTTGTTGTGTATATATATTAATTTGTGTGTGTGTTTATATGTTTTTTGTGTATATTTATGTATTTGTGTGTGTGTTTAAAATAGTGTGTTTTATTATTGTGGGTGTGGTTATATTATAACAAAATTGTGTGTTTATTTTATATTATATGTGTGTGTGGTGTATATTTATTGTGTGTGTGTGTGTTTTATATATATATGTGTGTTATTATATTATGTGTGTTATTATATGTGTGTGTATGTAATAAGTGTGTTTGTGTTTTTTAAATATTTATTTTTGTTATGTGTTTGTGTGTATTATATTAATGTTTGTTGTGTGTATGAAAAATATATTCAAAAAAATCCTTAAAGCAAACCCAAAGATTTAAGGGGTTATTTTCCAAACTTCTGTTTAGAAGAGGGTGTGATCTAACCATTTGGCGGGGTGGTGCTCTGTGGGCTCTTGGTTTCATTGCTGTGGGAGTTCCCAAAATGGCCACGCCTGCTCTCTTGGTTGTATTCACAACTCCCATAAAAGAGAATGGAGAGAGCTACGCATGAACAGGAATGGGAATGAGCTGCCACATAGAACGGAAAGAGACTGGAGGAAGCCTCCGACCCCTGTCATTTAACCCTTTGATTACTGTGGTCCTTGACTGCATACTCAAACGGAATTTCCCTGTTCCACTGGATCATTGGGGCTACCAGTGCTCGATGGAGCCTGAGGAACATCTATACAGTCAGCCCTGGGGACCTAGGGCCCCAGGGAGTGCTAGAAACCTGCTATCAGGGCCCATTGTGTGTTACCCTGACTTGTATTTTTTGTATTGTCAATACGTAGGTTTTTCCTTATATTCTATTTCTGAATGTTTGTACTTTTTTTGTGTCTAGGAATTTGATCCAGAGCAATTTTACCATTTGCTAGAGGCAGCCGAGGGTCACGCCAAAGAGGGCCAGGGTATAAAGACTGACTTCCACTTCTTATCACCAGGGGGGCTCCCAAGGACCCTTTGGGAAGGGTGAGATACAAGATGTTTTCGCACTTTTCCTCCATGGTAATAAAATATTCTTCTCCTCCGTGAGATACGTCAAAAATAATACAGGCAGTCCCCGATTTTCCCTTTCCCGACTTAAATCGCCCCCCTATTTACAAATGTATCGTAGGGGAATTGGCATTGTTTTTTCCATGTTCCAAGCAGATAGTAGCTGGGGAAACGACAATTTCCCACTGCCACAAGCGCGTGAGGTAAAAATTGGGGTGAATCTTCTTAGCAGTGGGCACACAGCAAAACACTTAAAAAAACCCTTTCCATCCCCTACCAAAAAAAAAAAAAAAAAAAAAACCTGTTCCAACTTACATACAAATTCAACTTCAGAACAAACCTACAGTCCCTATCCTGTTCGAAACCCCGGGACGTCTTTTATTAACCTCTACACTTGTTCAAGCGATGGACTGTAGGGGGTGATGTTATGGTGGGGCTGTAGGGCGGGGCTGTTCTGTGGGCACTGTGGGCGACGCTGTTCTTGGGCGCTGTAGGGCTGACGCTGTTGTGGTGGGCGCTGTAGGGCTGACGCTGTTGTGGTGGGCGCTGTAGGGCTGACGCTGTTGTGGTGGGTGCTGTAGGGCTGACGCTGTTCTGGTGGGCGCTGTAGAGTGACGCTGTTTGGTGGGGGCTGTTGGGCGGCTGTTCTGGTGGGCGCTGTGGGCTGACGCTGTTTTGGGGCCCCTTGGGGACGCTGTTTGGGTGGGTGCCCGTGGGTGACGCTTTGGGTGGGGCTCTAGGGGTACGCTGTTGTGGGGGGGGGGGGCCGTGGGCTGACGCTGTTTGGTGGGCGCGTAGGGGTGACGCTGTTGTGGTGGGCACCGTTTTGGGGTGACGTGTTGTGGTGGGCGCCGTGGGGCTGACGCTGTTGTGGGGGGCGCCGAGGGCTGACGCTGTTGTGGGGGGGCGCCTAGGGGTGCGCTGTTTTGGTGGGCGCCGTAGGGTGACGCTTTTGGGGGCGCCGTAGGGCTGGGGTTCTAACGCCGTAGGGTGACGCTGTTATGGGGACCCTCGTAGGGCTGACGTGTTGTGGTGGAGCCGTAGGGGACGCTTTGTGGTGGACGCCTGGGCTGGCCTTGCTATGGTGGGGCCGTAGGGGGTGACTGTTGGTGGGGGCCGTAGGCTGATGCTGTGTGGTGGGGCCGCAGGGTACTCTTCTTGGTGGGCGCCGCGGGCTGCTCTTCGTGGTGGGCCCGCAGGGCGACTCTTCGTGGTGGGCGCCGTAGGGCGACTCTTCTATGGTGGGCGCCGGGGCTGACGCTGTTGGGTGGGCGCCCTAGGATGCCTGTTTGGTGGGCGCCGTGGGGACGCTGTTGTGGTGGGCAAACCCTAGGGCGGCGCTGTTGTGGTGGGGCCGTGGGCGTGGCGCTGTTGGGTGGGCCCGTAGGGGTGCGCTTTTGGCTGGGGGCCCTAGGGCTGGCGCTGTTTGGTGGGCGCCGTAGGGCTGACCTTTTAGGTGGGCGCCGAGGGCTGACGTGTTTTGGTGGGCGCCCTAGGGTGGCCTGTTATGGGGGGCGCCGTAGGGGTGACGCTGTTGTGGTGGACGCTAAGGGCTGACGCTTTTGGTGGGCCCTTTGGGCTGGGGCTGTTGTGGTGGGCGCCGTAGGGCTGACGCTGTTTTGGTGGGCGCCGTAGGGCTGACGCTGTTGTGGTGGGCGCCGTAGGGCTGACTTTTATGGTGGAGCCCTGGGGGCTCTTCTATGGTGGACGCCGTGGGGTACGCTGTTTGGTGGGCGCTGTAGGGCTGACGCTGTTGTGGTGGGCGCCGTAGGGCTGACGCTGTTATGGGGGGCGCCGTCGGGCTGACGCTGTTGTGGTGGGCGACGTAGGGTGTTCTTCTATGGTGGGCGCCGTAGGGCTTCTTTCTATGGTGGGCGCTTAGGGGTTGAGTGTTTTGGGGGCCCGTAGGGGGACGCTGTTGTGGTGGGGCCGTAGGGCTGACCTGTTGTGGGGGGCGCCGTAGGGTGACGTGTTATGGTGGGCGCCGTAGGGGGGCGCGTTATGGTGGGCGCCGAGGGCTGACCTGTTGTGGTGGGCGCCCAAGGGTGACGCGTTGTGGTGGGCGCCGTTGGGCTGACGCTGTTGTGGTGGCGACGTAGGGTGCGCGTTGTGGGGGCGACGAGGGCTGACGCTTTTTGTGGTGGGCGCCGTAGGGGTGACGCTGTTGGGTGGGCGCCCTTTGGGGGACGCTGTTGTGGTGGGCGACGTGGGGTGACGTGTTGTGGTGGGGCCGTAGGGGGTGACGCTTTTTGGGGGCCCCCCTAGGGCGCCTTTTGTGGGGGGGGCCGTAAGGCTGACCGTTTGGGGGGGCGCCGTTTGCGACCTTTGTGGTGGGCCCCCGAGGGGGGCTCCAATGGTTGGGCGCCGTAGGGCTGGCGCTGCTAT
This sequence comes from Phyllomedusa bahiana, assembly GCA_025379985.1. Classification (NCBI taxonomy): domain Eukaryota; kingdom Metazoa; phylum Chordata; class Amphibia; order Anura; family Hylidae; genus Phyllomedusa; species Phyllomedusa bahiana. Next base: position 137,524 of record JAODAL010003873.1, on the reverse strand, counting down.
GGTGGACGCCGTAGGGCTGACGCTGTTGTGGTGGACGCCGTAGGGCTGACTCTTCTATGGTGGAAGCCGTAGGGCTGACGCTTCTATGGTGGTCGCCGTAGGGCTGACGCTATTGTGGTGGGCGCCGTAGGGCTGACGCTGTTGTGGTGGGCGCCGTAGGGCTGACCTGTTGGCTGGCGCCGTAGGCTGACGCTGTTGTGGTGGACGCCGTAGGGCTGACGCTGTTGTGGTGGGCGCAGTAGGGCTGACGCTGTTGTGGTGGGCGCCGTAGGGCTGACGCTGGTGTGGTGGGCGCAGTAGGGCTGACGCTGTTGTGGTGGGCGCAGAAGGGCTGACGCTGTTGTGGTGGGCGCGGGAGGGCTGACGCTTCTATGGTGGGCGCCGTAGGGCTGGCGCTTCTATGGTGGGCGCCATAGGGCTGACGCTGTTGTGGTGGGCGCCGTAGGGCTGACGCTGATGTGGTGGGCGCCGTAGGGCTGACGATTATCTGGTGGGCGCCGTAGGGCTGACTCTGGTGTGGTGGGGGCCGTAGTGCTGACGCTGGTGTGGTGGGTGCCGTAGGGCTGGCGCTGCTTTGGTGGGCGCCGTAGGGCTGGCGCTGCTGTGGTGGGCGCCGTAGGGCTGGCGCTGTTGTGGTGGGCGCCGTAGGGCTGACGCTTCTATGGTGGGCGCCGTAGGGCAGATTCACAAAATTTACCATAAAGCTGTCTGACAGGTTCCAGACTCTGGAGAGGAAGCTATAGGTATGGGCTGTTCTCTCTAGTTACAGTTATGAAACAGCTTCTTCTGTAACCCCCAAAACTATAACGAAAATAGAACTGATATCCTCTATATGGAGCACCGAGCAGGGGACCCCATGTTCTGATCTCTGACTGCCCTTAAAGTGGAAGCAAGACATGTCCGCCATCTTGGGTATTTACAATAGAAGAGCCATAAAGGTCTTAGATGGGTAATGCCCCTCTAAGATTTACTGTGGCCCTTGGGAGAAGTACAATATGACCATGTGGCCATTGGACCAGAAAATGTTGTGCATCCCTTTTTTAGATTAAAGGGGTTGTCTCACCACGCTGTTTCACAAAGCCAAGCAGTTTCAGATCAGGAATCCAGTCTCTTCTTGATCAGGCTGTGCTTGGTTTTGTAGCAGTGGTTAGCATATTGCACTGACATGAGAGCAGGAGATGTTATCTATAGAGCAGAGAGCTACAGCGCTCAAACACTCTGTTCTCAAGTTGCCAGCGTCCTGTGTGCCGATCTGTGTGCACTCAGAGCAGATGAAATCTCTTATCTCATTAACAAAGCAAAATAAACAAAGCAATATATTTGAAAAAAATCTCTGTAGTGAGACAACCCCTTTAAAGGGGTTCTCCAGTTGAAATTAAAATAAAATAATAGACTACTGGTGCTAGATACAATTAAAAAAAAACCCTATACTCACCTTCCTTGATTGATCCAAGCTGCTAGTTACAGCTGGCGGCCTCTGTTAGAGACTGCCATTACACCATGTCATAGGCAGGGTGTTTAAGGAAATAAATGAGATCCCTAAGCAGTGCAGTACTTAGTAAAACGAAAAGGAAGTGGGAGCCTGAAGCTGTAGAACCACCCACAGCCTGAACAGGAAGTGGGAGCCTAAAGCTGTAGAACCGCCCTCACCGCCTGAACAGGAAGCGAGAGTCTAAAGCTGTAGAACCGCCCACAGCCTAAACAGGAAGCGAGACCCTGAAGCTGTAGAACCGCCCACAGCCTGAACAGGAAGTGGGAGCCTGAAGCTTTAGATCCGTCCACAGCCTGAACAGGAAGTGGGGGTCTGAAGCTGTAGAACCGCCACAGCCTGAACAGGAAGTGGGAGCCTGAAGCTGTAGAACTGCCCACAGCCTGAGCAGGAAGAGGGAGCCTGAAGCTGTAGAACTGCCCACAACCTGAACAGGAAGAGGGAGCCTGAAGCTGTAGAACCGCCTACAACCTGAACAGGAAGTGGAAGCCTGAACCTGTAGAATTGCCCACAGCCTCAACAGGAAGTGGGAGCCTTAAGCTGTAGAACTGCCCACAGCCTGAACAGGAAGTGGGAACCTGAAGCTGGCTGTAAAGAACAAACTCTGTGAAACAGCAGGGTGAGAGTACCCCTTTAATCCTGAAAACACTTGCACACTTATCCGTGCAAGCACATGTATAAGGGGGTCGGGAGAGAGAGATTGTTCAGGTGACGGCTTCTAAAGCATATGGCCAGCTTAGTGCCACAACACGGACAACATGTAGCGTATGTTACATTCATTCTTTGCAGGGAGATCAGTGACTGCTGAGAATATGAAATGTCCACCGGCAACTTCTTATCAGAAAGCGAGATGGTGATGCTAGCAGAATGCGAAAATGTTTTTATTGATGCAATACTGAAGATGATCCTCCTTTTAAAGGGGTTGTCTCATCTCACTGTTTCATAGAGTCAGCAGCAGCTTTCATTCATCCTGTCACTTCCTGGTTAAGATGTGGGTAATTAGCACATGAGCTCCATGTATTCAGACTTCTGCTAATTAGTCTAGATTAGATAAACAATCTCCTGCTCTGAGGTCCAGAGAAGCTTCAGAGCTAAAGTAAACAGTAGTAATTAGTGTCTTTTGTCTGAAAGATCAGATAACACACAAGCTCTCAGGCTGCCTGCAGTTCTGTGCCTCAACCTGTGTGATGATGTCACTTCCTGCTATCAGATAAGACAAACAGCAGGAGGGAGAGCAAACAAACAGGTTGGTAACTAGAGAAACCAGAAAGCTCTTAGAAGGTGATAAAAAAACTTGTAGCTCCTCAACAAAAAAAAAAAAATGAACAAAGCAATATATTTGGAAAACGTCTTCATTTAGTGTTCACTACATGTTGAAAGCTAATAATTGTAGTGAGACAACCCCTTTAACCACAAGCAAGAGCGGTATAGCACCTGATCTGTGTGGATATTAATTAATCCTAAAACATCATCGTTTTCTCTTTGCAGAGATTGTTCAGCTGGATCATTATGACTCGGAGTCCACGCTGCAGCTGGAGCAAGAAGATTATCAAGATGTAAGAGCTCTGAGAATTTCAGCAATGTCTCTCCATCCGGTATTCCTATAAATGCATCATGTTGAATGCGCTTCAGGGAGATCTCCCCCACGTGGGACTCGCAGTTCTTCATTTCTATTCCTCTGCCCTTAGCACCACAAATGCATTCAGTGCACACAGGTTTTTTGCTGATTTAACCTCTTAAGCACCAAGAACCTGTAAAGGCTCTAAGAATCCGCGAATTGTTTTGTCTCGACAGTCATAACTTTTTTATTTTTTTAAAAAAAAATTTTCATTGATGCAGTTTTATGCGGGAGATGTTGTATTTTTGGGGGGCATAGTTGAATTTACATCTCAATTATTGCGTAATTTAAATATTTACAAATTTTTGCGGCGTGAACATTAAAAAAAAATGTTTTTCTGCATTTTTTTTACATACTTTTAAACCATTCACATTTCACACTTAAAGGGGTTTTGCCACAAAGTAAAATTGACGTGGGAAGCTTGCAAATGAGATAACAAACATTTTCACCATTATTATTAAAAATTCGGCACCGTTGTTGTTTTAGCTGCTCCTTTAGTGATCCATTGTTTACAGCTCGTCTCCAGGGGATACGACCAGGGCTGAGAGCTCCTCACTCCTGGTCGCACATGCTCAGACATCACCTCTCCTCTCAGGCAGCTACTGAGTGTTCAAACCCCGGTGCGCACTCTACTCCTGTCCTCTGTGCTCCTTAGTAATTAGTCAAACAGTGCAAATAAATAAAAATGAAACCTCAATCAGGTCTGTGCATTGATAAAGAGGAAAAAAATCCACAGGTTTGGTTCCTGCAGGGATTTGAACCAAGGACCCTTACGCCTGGAGGCAAAATCTTTACCTCTGAGCTACTCACAATGCTTTACAAAAACAGACCTTTCTTTGACTACAGAAAGGAAAGACCTGGTGATGTCATCCTGCTGGGTCACATGATCTGCAATTCAAACAAATCTCACACGCCCCCTTCTGAGCACACAGAGCTGAAGAGCTGGATGCAGGTATGAAATGAGATCGTGGCAAAACCCATTTAATAAACTATTAGATTAATTCTACAGGTTATTACTGTCCTGTGGATGCCTAATATGTGTAGATTTTTTATTTGTGTGTAATGTTTTCGCAATAATTTTTTGAATTAAATACTTTTATTTTTCACACTTTTAAAAAAAAATTTTTTTACTTTTTTTCTTAATCCCCCTTACCGACATTGGACGTGTGAGTATGTCCTGATGTTGGTAAGGAGTAGTGATGAGCGAACAGTAAAATGTTCGAATCGAACTTCGAACTTTGAGAAGTTTGGTTTGAGTCGAACTCGAACTTCGAGCCCCATTAAAGTCAATGGGAGAAGATGTTTGGATTAATTTTTATACCTATACAGGTGAGGAGAAGCTGTAATTACCATCCATAAGAGTACACCAACACTATGTGCATTATACGCCGGGCACGACACATTGTAACGCGCCTAAAAATGATGCGCTGTGCGCCTCCATAACACAATAGGCTCCAACCTCGATAGGCACATTGCATTCACTACCAATGATACGCTACGTGCCGCGATTTGCGCAATGCGCCTTTTTGAGAGGATCCTACTTTCAGGCGCACTTTACATGGATTTAATGCGCCTTAAAACTGCCGCAGCGACGCCAATAAAAATGATTAAAATAGCGCGTCGAGCGTGAACAGTTGCTCGAACAAGCGGTAAAATGTTCGGTTCGGCTCGAGTTCTAAAAAATCGTGAAGTTCAACTCCAACTTAAAGGGGTTGTATCGCTTCAGTTCGTGTGTATCATTGTACTCTCAGCTTCTCAGCTCTACAAATTCAGGGGCGTTTCTTCCCCTCCCAGCTGGGTGTTTCTTAACTGAAGGGGGATGACATCATCCCGCCCCCTTCACTGTTCGTGCTCGCTCCCGAGTCTCCCCACTCCCCGAATCCACATGTCACTGTGTCGTTCTCCCAATGTAGTCTTATTTTAAAAGTATGTTTACATACCACAGCCCTGCATTCAGTCTAGACCATCTTTGATGAACTCAGAGCACTGATCTCTTCTCCTCTCACAGCTGGAGGCTTGTTACAATTGAATCCAGTCTTCTATGAACTCCTCCAGAGCAGCACAGATCTGTCTTCCTTCTATGTTTACACAGCAGCATTAGGCACTGAGGCACAATTCTGCTGTTTTCTGATTGTAGAAGCCCTGCAGTATTATTGTGTTTCTTCTGGCTGAGCAGAGTGAAATTGCTGTCGGTCCCTTACTTTGAGTGAGAGAGCCAGCCTAATGCTCCTTCTAAGTTTGCATTAGGCACCGAGGCACAATTCTGCTTTTTTATGATTGTAGAAGCAGCTGCAGTGTTAGTGTGTTTCTGCTGACTGTGCAGAGTGAAATTGTGACGGTTCCTTACTTTGAGTGAGAGAAGCAGGAATGCTCCCTCCATTGAATACGACCGGGGGCGGACAGAATGTAAATTAGTAGAGCTTTCAGCCAATGAAATGAAAGGAGGTGGAATCCGACCGGCACTGGGGAACAGTGTTTACAGAAAACGAAGATAAGGGAGACTGAAAACAAGAAGACTTTGCAAATCACATCCAATTGCAAAGTTGTTTGTTTTCACTGTCCCCTTATTCTGAAGACCATTTAATGTAATGATACAACCCCTTTAACGTTTCTCGAACGATTCGATCAGCACTAGTAAGGAGCTTTGTAGCGGGATCGCTAATGCAGCTAACACCCGGCGGTTACAGCGGCGCACTCCTGTGCTGTTTAAGCCCTTAGACGCTGCGGCAAAGATGGCCGCGGCGTCTAATTCAATGAGAATCGGTGCCGTGCACCTTTCCTCACTGCGATCGGACACCTGTGGCAAAATCGCGAGACCTGGATCACTTAACATGGCAGCTGGAAGTCTTATTAAGGCTTCCATTGCTGCCTTTTTTTTTTTTTTTTTTTTTTTACAATTTCCCTACTTACGGCCCCAGGCAGGAAGTGAGGAAATAGCCATATTGGTACACCCTAATGGATTGTATATACAATGCATTAGCTTGTAGAAATGATGGTGCCCCATAGTGGTGAAGTGCCCCAGGGGAACTCAAAGTTAAAGTACAAGGAAAGAAAAAAATGTTTTAAAGTGTAAAAAAAAAAAATTTAAAGTTCAAATCACCCCCTTTTGCTATTTTACAAATAAAAAATAAAATAATAATAATAAGGTTCCCCATATTTAGCATCGCAGAGTCTGAAAAAGTCCAATCTGTTAAAATATGACATCATTTATCCCGTACGCTGAACACCGTAGGAGATTCCAAACACTAAAAGTGTGTTTTTTTGGTCATTTCACGTCCCCTAAAAATTGGAATAAATGTAATCAAGAAAGTCAGATGTATTCCAAACTGGTAGCAATAAAAAGTGCACTTCAGCCGCAAAAAGATGCCCCTCACTGACGTCCGTAGGTGTTGGTACAAAAAGGTTATTGGTCGCAGAAAATGGCGCTGCAAAGAAAATTTCGAAAATTGAAAACGTTTGGATTTTTTTTTTTTACGGTACCAAAACATAAAGGAAACCCTACATGTTTGGTGTTGGCGGATTCGTATGAAGCTGTAGTAGACAGGTAATAGATCATTTTTACTGAAGATTGAGCGCCGTAAAAGCAAAACACCCGCAAACATGGCGCCAGTATGTTTCACATTTAGCCCCACTTAGAATTTTGGTGGTTTTCCAGTATATTCTATGGTTTGGTGGATAACACCATTAGAAAGTCCATCTTGTCCCACAAAATAAAAGCCCTCATGTGTCTATGTAGGTGGAAAAATAAAAAAGTTATGGCTCTGGGGAGGCGAGGAGGGAAAAAATGAACGTGAAAAAAATAGGCCTTGGCGTTAAGGCTATGTTCACACGGCGTAATTGCGGCGTAATGGGTGGTCAGCGTGTACTCCCGTGGCGCGCGGGTGGGCCGGCAGGCCCATTGATATTCATTACTCGGGGCACGAATTCGCCACAAGTAATTGACATGTCACTTATCTCCCCGCGCGTACAGTACGATCGTATTATGTGCCCGGGGAGAGGAGGCGTAATCCATAGTTCTCTATGAGACCTATGGATTACCGTAATTGTGGCACGCATTGCGCTTGTATTAGAGCGCAAATACGACGCGAAATGCGTGCTGAAATTACGCCACGTGAACATAGCCTTAGGGGTTAAAGAATAACTATTGTATAACTTTTTACATTAAGTATTGTATTAGCAGACTCCTGTACATTTCCTTATGCTAATACATTACACTCTGTCTCAGTATGACACGGGTCGCTGTCAGGACAACACACACTGTGCCCCAACACCCGGCTTATTATGCTGACAGCTCTGGGGCTACTCTAGGTTAACTTCAGCTTCATTCCTAGCACATTTGCCACGAGAGCCACAAACCCCTCTGTACTCTGTGACGTTCATTCTGCCGGAAAAAGACAGTGGGCGGTCATTAAGGGGTTAATCATTTTCGGTTAAAGGGGTTTTCTCACTACAATGATAAGCGTTTAATGTGTCAGAAGAAGTAAATGAACATTTTTAGCTATAGCAACCAGTGCTGGCAGCCTATCAGGAGAGAGAGAACAGGTCTGTAGCTATAACAACCAGTGCTGACAGCCTATCATGAGAGATAACAGGTCTGTAGCTATAGCGACCAGTGCTGGCAGCCTATCAGGAGAGATCGAACAGGTCTGAAGCTATAGTGACCAGTGCTGGCAGCCTATCAGGAGAGATGGAACAGGTCTGTTGCTATAGCAACCAGTGCTGGCAACCTATCATGAGAGATTGAACAGGTCTGTTGCTATAGCAACCAGTGCTGTCAGAATATCATGAGAGATCAACAGGTTGTAGCTATAGCACCAGTGAGGAGCCTATCAGCAAGAGAGAACAGTGGGAGTATCATGAGAATAGTAGACAGGTTATGGACATATATGCAAAGGGGACTGGTTTCAAGATCTGTAAGCTAAATAGCCAACCATGTGCGGAGACCCCCTTTCAGGGAATAAACAGGTCTATAGAACCAAACCAAAGCACTTCAGGAGGTTGAAATCTGTAAGCATATGAGCAAACCCCTTTGAAATTAAAGGTGTTAGTTTAGCATTGATTTTTTTTTTTTTTTTTTTTTTTTTTTTTTTTTTTTTTTTTTTTTTTTTTTTTTTTTTTTTTTTTTTTCTCACCTAAACTATTGGATCTGGTTTCCGGATGAATGACCTGATGGGGACTTTTTTATTTCAGACTTCTCTGTCCAGCGCTCCCACCAGAAAGAAACCGGGGGAAAATGACTTTGAGAGCACAAAGCTGATCAGCAATGGCGCCTATGGGTAGGTAGCGGCACGTGTGGACGCCTGTGACTAGGGGACATTGTGTTAGTGTTTGTCTGCGTTCTTCATTCAGTTTGCTCCGATCTTCCTCGGGGGGCGTCCTCCCGGTTCCACATGCTGGAGGTCCGCATGATCTCTCCCTGCTGATACCTGTGTCTCTCGGGTGGATTGTATACAGAACTTCATGCAATGTGGGTCATGTATATAGTGAATTAGACGCACCTCTTCTCTATGATTTCGTTGCTTGGCCTATCTCGTGATGTCGCAGTCTTGTTGTTATCTGTCCCTGTAATGTGGTCTAGTTTTTTACAGAATACCCTCATCTGACAAACATATGGAAACTCAGTTGTGTGACTTAGTTGCTGACGAGCTTGTATATACGGACATGCACCATGTGATACAACTTTTCCATTGAGTCAGATGGTCCAAGTTAATTTGCTGGAACTGTCAACCTCAACTGCGTTTATTGGAAAGTAGAAACATTGGGAAATACTAGAGCAAGTTTACACAGACTTACAGGAACAGATGGGTAAAGGGTAAAGCATACATCAACAATCTTTATTAATTCAATAATAAATATTAAAAACTAATATGTCACAAATAGTACAAATTTAAGGCTAAAAACAATTAAAAACAATGCCCATATCAAACAAGGCATACAAATCACCATTCCTGAATATAGAAAGTCCTCTAAGGTGTATAACCTATAGTATTTAACATTAGTATTAAAGTGTCTTATATTAGAGATCAAGTGATTAAATAGTATATAGACACATCAAGACGGGCATACAATAATGCCACACCTCTCACACACAATATATTACCAAGTGTATACAGGAATGGAGGAGTGAGGCTTTTTGAGGCTATCCCGTTTCCTTGGCAGTGCATCTCCTCCATTCCTGTATACACTTGACAAGGCATTATGGGAAAGGAGCTGGAAAGCTCACTGCGCCCTCTATAGGTTGTAACAAATCCTCAAATTACTTCTGATTCAATGAATCTTTTAGAAGCAAAAAGGACTAATTGTCAATCCAATATTGCTCAGCGACATAACGCCGGTTCGGGGTTTGCCCCTCATCAGTGTAGAGCAGAGCGATGTTGGCTTGACTGGTAGGAGGCAATGAGTGGCTTGACAATTATTCCTTTTTGCTTCTCAAAGATTCAGTGAATCAGAAGTAAATTGAGGATTTGTTACAACCTATAGAGGGCGCAGTGAGCTTCCCAGCTCCTTTCCCATAATGCCTTGTGATATGCAGATGCTTAGTAGTGGGCTAAAAGGCAATCAAAACACTACACACCTTAACTGGTGCTCTCCATAAGGAGAGATGTTCCCCTTGTATACACTTGGTAATGTATTGTGTGTGAGAGGTGTGGCATTATTGTATGCCCGTCTTGATGTGTCTATATACTATTTAATCACTTGATCTCTAATGGAAGACACTTTAATACTAATGTTAAATACTATAGGTTATACACCTTAGAGGACTTTCTATATTCAGGAATGGTGATTTGTATGCCTTGTTTGATATGGGCATTGTTTTTAATTGCTTTTAGCCTTAAATTTGTACTATTTGTGACATATTAGTTTTTAATATTTATTATTGAATTAATAAAGATTGTCAATATATATTTCCCTATGACTTTTTTGTCATTGTATTCTTTTTTGGTTAACATGTTTATGTGATATAATGACTGTTGACTGAGCATTGGACCTTATTGAATTGGTGATACTAAAGCATACATCAGCCAGTGTTAAAGAGAACCTGTCACATAGGTTATGCCCCCCTTGCTGAGGACAGCACAAGCTAGTGTCAGACCTGCTGTTTCCAGCGCTGTGTCCCTTATTCTATAAGATGCTGGAGTTAATGCTGAAATCTCCAGTTTTCAGCCAGAAAAGAGTCATGAAAAGAGTCCGTTTTTTTCAAACCCCGCCCATCTGAGGTTAGCCCCGCCCACCTACTTTGAATAGGTAGAAACATGTGAACAACTGCTAGGTGGGTGGGGCTAGCCTTTGGTGGGCGGGGCTAACACATGCTCATAAATAAGATTTGAGCACTAAATACTCTAAAACTCCAGCATCTTACAGAATAAGGGACACAGCGCTGGAAACAGCAGGTCTGACACTGGCTTGTGCTGCCCTCAGCAAGGGGGGCATAACCTATGTGACAGGTTCCCTTTAAGATCACCTGCCTTATACTTATCAGCTTCCTGATATTGTATAGGTTCGCTTCATGCAGCCACAGCAGCTCTGACCCACCAAGGCATAAACTCCACAAAACCTGAGCATCTGGGACCAAAAGGGCTTGTTCAGGTTATTTTTATAAAATGTTACTGGTGCCCTGATTAAAAAAAAAAAAAAGCCCACACCTCCCCTCTCACGTACATCAAGGCACCGCTGCCGTCTCCCTGGGTTCTTCTGATGACTCCTGGCTGCTGTGATTGGCTTGAAACCTCAGCAGTCAGGGCCGCCATAAAGGCATTACAGGGGGTACTGCCGTACGGGGCCCGGTGAACGAAAGGGGCCAGCTACAAGTGGGGTTTATGGGTAATGGGGGGCCCAGATGCTACACCTGTATGGGGCCCTGAAATTTCTGATGGCGGTCCTGTCGGCAGTGGTCACTGCTCAGGGCCATTTGCTTCTGATAAATGACCCCGGGCAATGACATGACCACAGCAGCCGGGAGTCAACAGAAGAACCCAGGAGACGTCATGTCAGGTATAGCTTTCTTCCCATCGTGCATCCTGGTGTCCTCTCTGCCCCAGGTAAGGCTGGGTTCACACTGTGTTATTGTCTACATCCCAGGTATCTGTCAGGGGACTGTGACCAAAGGTTGCCCATTCAGGTACTGTGGCGTAGCCATGGCCGGCCCATAGACACCTATAGAAGAAATGTGGTCCTACGTGGCTATGTTTGCTGGGGCTACCTGCTTTTTGTGCCCACCATGATCTACCATGATTTCACGTGTTGCATGCAAACTGTAGAGCGTTTGTTCTATTAACCCCTTAATTCCCACGCCTGAAAAGTAGTTAATGACCAGAACGTTTTTTTAGTTTTTGCCTCCTTGCGTTTCAACAGTTGTAACTTTTTTATTTTTTCAATGACGCAGTTGGATGAGGCCTCGTTATATTCTAAAGAAGTTGTACTTTATGGGGGAATAGTTTAAGTTCACTTATAAATAATTGCAGAATTTTAAAAAAAAAATGTAAAACATTTTTTTTTTCTTTTACTTATTTATTTATTTATTTTACACTGTTCATATTTCACACGTAATAACTTGTTAGATTAATTCTACAGGTTATTACGGTCGTGTGGATACCTAATATGTGTGTGTAATTTTAATAGCACAATTATTTTTTTATTTTATTTTATATATTCTTTTATTCTTTTTTTTTTTTTTTACACTTTTTATGGTTTTTTTTTGTTTAATCCCATGAAGGGAGAACTGTTTTACAGTTTTTGTTTTTTTTTAGCACTTAGTAATGTATTAGCATATTCATATATGCTAATACATTATAATCTGTGTCAGTCTGACACAGGCAGTGATCAGGGCAACACACAGTCTGTCCTGGTCACTGGCTTGTTACACAGACAGCTCTGGGGCCACTCTAGGTCCCCAGGGCTGACTGTGCAGCCGTTCCCCGAGCTCTGTCGGGTCACCGGGTGTTCCGATCACCCGACAGAGCAGGGAAACCCTTTGATTGCGCTGCGGTGACGATCCGCCACAATCAAAGGGTTAAAGCATCGGGTTGCGGCGGTTTTCTCCGCCCCCCAGTGCTCGCTGGACATTCTCTGGGATCAGGGCTGTATAGTTCAGCCACGATCACAGAGCTGCTGCGGCGCCGGGCGCCGCAAACCCCATAGTCTACAGCGACGCAAAAAGACGTCGCTGTACACGAACGACCCGCACCGGCTGATGCCAAAAGTCAGTGGGCGGTCCTTAAGGGTTTAATGTCTATGGCCCTTTTGGAGCTTCATCGCTTTATCCACATAGCATTTTTTTTTTTTTTTTTTTAAATCTATTTTTACACTATCCTAATGGTTACCTCGGGCGCCGACAATAACACTATGTGTGACTCATATGCACCTGTTTGTTCACATAGTGTAAAATGCGATGCGTCCAGCCAGGCCACCACCTTCTATTGCTCTGTGGTCCCATTGAGATGCCCACTGTAGGTTTATTTTGGTAGTGGACCGGTCATCAGTGGCCCCCTCAGTGCCCTGTGAGTCCTGGCACCTTTCTATCTTTATCTTTCAAACCACACATCCAAACCCTCACTTCTACCTGCCGCCTCCACCTGAAAAACATCTCTCGCATCCGCTCGTTCCTCGGCTATGACACTACAAAAATGCTCGTCCATGCCCTTGTCATCTCCCGCCTAGACTACTGCAACATCCTTCTCAGTGGCCTCCCGGCTAGAACCCTCGCTCCCCTCCAATCCATCCTTAACTCTGCTGCCCGTCTTATCCACCTCTCTCCTCGCTACTCCTCTGCCTCTCCCCTCTGCCAATCCCTGCACTGGCTTCCCATTACCCAGCGAATTCATTTCAAGCTACTAACCATGACCTACAAGGCTCTCCATGACCTCTCCCCTCCATACATCTCTGCCCTTACTTCCAAATATCTCCCCTCACGCACTCTCCGCTCCTCACAGGACCTTCTCTTCTGCTCTCCCCTTATCAGCTCCTCACACAACCGTTTCCAAGACTTCTCCCGTGCTTCACCCACACTCTGGAACTCACTGCCCCAACACATCAGACTCTCTTCCACTCTCGCCAGCTTCAAAAGCAACCTGAAAACCCATCTCTTCAGGCTTGCCTATAACCTTCACTAAACTTGGCACTACTTCCTCCACAGACATGTCTGCCCCTCACCTCCTGTCTCTTTCCCCCTCCTTGTAGATTGTAAGCCCTCGCGGGTAGGGTCCTCTCTCCCTCTGTCGTGCCAATTGTCATTATCCCTTATCACTGTACTCGTTTGACTTATGTAATGTATGTAACCCCCTCGAATGTACAGCGCCCTGGAATCAATGGCGCTTTAAAATAAATAATAATAATAATAATAATAGTTACCAGCAAACTTTTCAGCAATTTGTGCTACAATAGCTCATCATCTTTAGGATCAGGTCAGAATGGCTCCCCGTCACCAGATCACCAGTCGTCGTTCCATGAAACGCTTCCCATAGATACTAGAGGCGACATGTATGTACGGGGCGCAGCCCTGTGCACTCGATGTATGAGCTGCCGCACTCCAAAATTAGGCGCATATATAACGCGCCCACGGCACCTTGTAATGTGGCTGAGATCGGGGGGGGCGTGCATTTATAGCTTCAGTCCAGCAAATCCAGGCGCATTACTGCTGGGACAGGTAGAGCACTTTAGAAGTGGTTTACCGGAGCCCGAAGTGTCGCTTTGTAACTGGAAAGCGCTAAATCTATGACCCTCAGTAGAACAGATTCATAGATTCAGGCGCATTCTATACTACTCAAAACCAAAAAAATAATAAACCAACTTGGAATTTGTGAAAAAAACGAGGTCATTGCAGAGAAACACCAAATCCCTACTCTAAAATATAACTTTTATTAAATCCCTTAAAAATAAATGTAGAAAATGACTAACCTACTACCACTATGCAAATACTATCCCTATCACTATCCTAACCTTACCCTAATATTGATCAGGTGTTCGTCCCGAAAAGGACGCCCCGATCACCGATGACTTGCCCTAGTGGTCTCTATCCCTATATGTCAAATATCAAATGATATCCCAAAATGTCAAAAAATCTTATCACGTAGGGATAACGATATAATATTTAACCCCTAGAGTAAGGTGTCTGTGAACAGCTACAACAGATTTACTTAGAATATGACCTAGTAAGAGAGTACGTATCACTATTACCCCCAAGAAAATCAATCACATATATAATGCGGAGGTCAGATACCGTACCTTAAAAACAACCAATTTAGTGCTGTCCACACAGAACCACAGTATGTACCATCCATACTGTATGGGTATGCTAGGAAAGGTAGGTTATAGATACTTACGACCTTAATTCAGCATATCCCCTTCTTTAGCCCCGACGCGTTTCCCCCTCCACAATGCATGAGGGGGATGAAAAGAGATGTCCTGCACCGTGATGGATAATCTCAAGATAAATGCATTCTACACTACTAATGCACGCAAACAAATGGCGCCTGGGGGCCAAAATACATACATTTTGCCCAGAGCCGTCTTAACATAATTATGGGCCCCTGGGCATAGCACTGCAGTGGGCCCTGCCCAAATACATGACATCACACTAGGCCATGCCTCGAGCCCCTCCAAGCACACCCATATTATCACGCCACGTATGACTGGACACCGGCAGCCTGCAGCCTACAAGACTATTTGGCAGGGCAGGGAGTCTTTGGCTCCCTTATCCACCATTGCTTTCAACTGTTTGCACATCCTAAAAACACATAAACAATTAAATAGGCAAAGCCAACCATGGGATCCAGGGTATGTTTCTTGTATTCCTGTGACATACATACACCACTTGGGGCCCTTATACTTGTGGGGCCCCCGGGCAAGTGCCTAGTGTGCCCAATGGAAAAGATGGCCCTGATTTTGCCCTAACTGTACTAATAACACCCCACAAGACCTGCTGCATTTAAAATGCACTGACCCAGGGATCTAGCCACCTCAATTCACTTCTTGTCACAGTTGCCTAGATTTTTATTGCCCATCTGACTGTCTACCCTAAGAGGAGAAGGGGGAGGGGGGGGGAAATAAAAAAAAAAAAAAAAAAAAAAATATATATATATATATTATAATATATATATACATATATATATATATATATATATATATATATGTGTGTGTGTATATAAATATATATATGTATATATATATGTATGTGTGTGTGTATATATATATATATGTATATATGTCTATATATGTGTGTATATATATATATCTATATCTATATATGTGTATATATATATGTATATATATAATTATTATTATTATTTATTTTAGAGCGCCATTGATTCCAGGGCGCTGTACATTCGAGGGGGTTACATACATTACATAAGTCAAACGAGTACAGGGATAAGGGATAATGACAATTGGCACGACAGAGGGAGAGAGGACCCTACCCGCGAGGGCTTACAATCTACAAGGAGGGGGAAAGAGACAAGAGGTGAGGGGTAGACATGTCTGTGGAGGAAGTAGTGACAAGTTTAGTGAAGGTTGTAGGCAAGCCTGAAGAAATGGGTTTTCCTGGTGCTTTTGAAGCTGGTGAAAGTGGAGGAGAGTCTGATGTGTTGGGGCAGTGAGTTCCAGAGTGTGGGTGAAGCACGGGAGAAGTCTTGGAGACGGTTGTGTGAGGAGCTGATAAGGGGAGAGCAGAGGAGAAGGTCCTGTGAGGAGCGGAGAGTGCGTGAGGGGAGATATCTGGAGATTAGGGCAGAGATGTATGGAGGGGAGAGGTCATGGAGAGATGTATGGAGGGGAGAGGTCATGGAGAGATGTATGGAGGGGAGAGGTCATGGTTAGTAGCTTGAAATGAATACGCTGGGTAATGGGAAGCCAGTGAAGGGATTGGCAGAGGGGAGAGGCAGAGGAGGAGCGAGGAGAGAGGTGGATAAGACGGGCAGCAGAGTTAAGGATGGATTGGAGGGGAGCGAGGGTGCTAGCTGGGAGGCCACTGAGAAGGATGTTGCAGTAGTCTAGGCGGGAGATGACGAGGGCATGGACCAGCATTTTTGTAGTGTCATAGCCGAGGAATGAGCAGATGTGAGAGATGTTTTTCAGGTGGAGGCGGCAGCAGAGGTGAGGGTTTGGATGTGCGGTTTGAAAGATAAAGCAGAGTCTAGGATTACCCCAAGACAGCGGACTTGTGGGACCGGTGAGAGTGTACAGCCGTTGACTGTAATAGAGAGATCAGGGGCAGGGATGGAGGGGGACGGTGGGAAGATGATGAGTTCCGTTTTCTCCACATGTAGTTTTAGGAGACGTGATGTATATATATATATATACACACAACTCACAAAAAGTTAGGGATATTTAGCTTTGGTTGAAATTTCAGGATAAACATAAGTTTCCTTAAAAATAAAATTAAATAAATGAGAGCGTGTATATTTTGCACAACTTGCTGTATCAGCTCACCACTCTTGTGTCTCACCGAGACTGCTGCACAGATAGGTCCCGAAGCAAAGCCTTTGACTGCTGTAACAAAGAAGTAATCCAGTGGCTGAGTCATAGAAGGGAATATATATATTTAGACTTCCAGATTTATTTCATCCGAATTTATAAAAGAATACAAGACCGCATAGCATGCAGTGACCCACACTGACGCGTTTCAGGAGAAAACTCCCTTAATCATAGTGATGTAAGTGGTTAGGAATGGTCTGACGTGACACTCGGTGCCTCTCACCTCCCTTAAACGTGCCTGGAGTTGTGTGACATTCATCATCCAGCTCCGCAGGGCATTGGTTACAATGAAGCGCTCATCAGTGTGTGATAGAACCAAAGGACGTCCACTTCTTTGCCCTTCTGTGACTCTTCCGGTCTCTCTGTATCTCTGATACAACCTGCTGATGACACTGAGACACTCTAAGCTCAGTGGTCACTTCTGTCTGAGAGCATCCTGCTTGAGGCCTGGTAATGGTGAGGTCCTGCTGATCAATTGTAAGGTGTTGCCTTGGTCTCATTATGTCACAATATGAACAGCAGGATTAGGAGGACTGTTTAAATATTTATCCCCTAAATTTATTGGGCGATTCAGGGATCAAACACCTGTTGGCAATTTTGCCATTAAGTTCCTTGTTAGAGATCAGCAAGTTGTGCAAAAAGTAATGAAACACTGAACAGTTGGACAAGTGCATCTAAAGGGGAGAGATGGGGCATTTAGTTCATTTAAATACATTTTCAAGAAATGTTATGTTCACCCTGAAATTTCAACCAAAAGCCAAATATCCCTAAGGGCATGTTCACACGACGGATTTGGCGGCGGTTATGGCCGCGGGTTCCGATGCAGTTTCTGCGGCCAAAACCGCGGACAAATTGCGCCCACTTAATTAACATGGTTTCCTATTGGAAACCACGTTAATATTCACACGCCGCGGGTGTCGCCACAGGCGTCGCTGCGTTTGGTGCGCGGC
>JAODAL010003873.1:0-115000 GCA_025379985.1 Phyllomedusa bahiana | reverse complement strand
CAAAGGAGATAGAACAAAGGATTGAGAGGAACTTTTGTTATTGACCAAATACTTATTTTCCACCATAATTTGCAAATAAATTCTGTCCAAATCAGACAATGTGATTTTCTGGATTTGTTTTCTCATTTTCTCTCTCATAGTTGAGGTCGACCTATGATGTCAGTTACAGGCTTCTCTCATCTTTTTAAGTGGGAGAACTTGCACAATTAGTGGCTGACTAAATACTTTTTTCCCCACTGTAGATATTTAATTATGTGCATAAGTGTAAGTTTATTCCTTGATTTGTTTGCAGTTTCAAGTAAAGCTTTTGCTGTTTTTAGGTGGAGATTGTGCGACCCTTCTAAAGAACATGGGCCCGCTTCCTGTTGACATGAGTCGCATGTACTTTGCTGAAACCGTCCTGGCGTTGGAGTATCTGCACAACTATGGAATAGTCCACAGAGACCTCAAACCTGACAAGTTAGTAGTTGGCTCGCTCTGCTCATCCTGTGTCTGTGTGGCTGCTACAAGCAGTTTGATAGAAGAGCATACATTTCTTTTAATATTCTTCTATGCAAATATGCTCCAGGGAGGAGAGCTGGGACTCCAGCACCAGCTATTGGAAGTAGCACATCTTAAAGTCACATATAACCACCAATGAGCCTTGAAATATGACTCGGAGTTTAGAGCCAAGCCTGTTACCCTTCTGTGTGGTTTGTCCCTCTACAGTACAGAGCTGGCTGGGTGAGCGGCTTTAGATGTAGCTCAAAAGGGGTAATGTTTCTTATTGGGAAGAGGCACCATGAAGTTTGGAGACTTACAAGTCATGAATTGTCCAATAAAATATAAATATATTTAAACGAGCTCAAGGGAAGAGAACTAGGAACCCAGTGCCAATGGGGAACATTACCGCTTGTAGCTACATCTGAAGCCTCTCTTCCAGACAGCCAAAACTCTGTTTTGCAAGGGGTTATCTCATTAAGTTTCACAAATCTTGCTCTTCAAAGCTAGTTTCAGGCTCCCACCCTGCTCAGGCTGTGGGTGGTTCTACAGCTTCAGGCTCCCACTTACTGTTCAGGCTGTGGGTGGTTCTACAGCTTCAGGCTCCCACCTCCTGTTCAGGCTGTGGGTGGTTCTACAGCTTTAGGCTCTCACTTTGTGTTCAGTCTGTGGGTGGTTCTACAGATTCAGGCTCTCGCTTCCTGTTCAGGTTGTGGGCGGTTCTACAGATTCAGGCTCTCGCTTCCTGTTCAGGTTGTGGGCGGTTCTACAGCTTTAGGCTCTCGCTTCCTGTTCAGGCTGTGGGTGGTGCTACAGTTTCAGGCTCCCACTTCCTGTTCAGGCTGTGGGTGGTGCTACAGCTTTAGGCTCCCACTTCCTGTTCAGGCTTTGGGCAGTTCTACAGCAGTAACTGACATCTCAGCTCTGCTATTTCTAGCTGAGCCTGTTAAAGGGACATTGGTGTTAGAGGGGCTTTAACAGCAGCGCAGAGGGCTAAAGGGTTAAAGGTTGTCAGTAAGAAACATAAGCTCCTGTGCAGCTGATAAGACACAGCAGGGAGTGACGTCACTGTTCCGACCAGGGAAAAGGTGGTCCGTAAGCTAGGGAAGCAATAGATAAAAACTGCTCTGATGGGAAGCAAAATCAGAATAGCAATGTACTTGTTAATAATGTTTACTTGCCTTTATATACATGCTTAGATCACAGCTAATCATTGTGGTGGGAGTACTCCTTTAATAATCATGTTTGTTCATGCTTAATATTTGCTGTGGAGGAGTCCTATTCAGTAAAGGGTCTTTTCTCTCTGTAGTTTGCTGATCACATCTCTTGGACATATCAAGCTGACAGATTTTGGTCTATCGAAAATTGGTCTTATGAACATGACAACTAATCTCTATGAGGGGCACATTGAAAAAGACACAAGGGAGTTTTTGGACAAACAGGTTCGTATCCATTAACCCATTACTGCTGGAGACAGTTGTGACCTTCCTGACAGAGCCCCATTTTTGAAATGTGACGTGTCACTTTATGTGGGAATAACTTTTTGACACTTATCTGTCATGTGATTCAGAGATTTTCTCGTGACACATTGTGCTTTAAGTTAGTAAGAAATTTTGGTCCAAACAATTCTTGTTTATTTATGAAAAATATCAAAATATCGTAAAAAAATTAGAAAAATTTGCCATGTTTAGACTTCAAATAAATTTCTGCGTGTAAGACAGATAATTATTCAATACAAAATAGTTTATAACTAGCATCTACCATATGTCCACTGTAGGTTGGCATCATTTTTAAATGTCTTTTTATTTTTATACGACATTAAGGGGCATAGAAATTTAGTAGTCATTTTTCACGTTTTCAAGAAAATTGGCAATGAACATTTTGTTAGATACCCCCATAACTGACTTTATCTAAGAAACTACATCCTTTAAAGTATTTACAACAGTGTTTAGGAAGTTTCTTAACCCCTTAGGTATCTCACAGAAATTAAAGCAAAGTGGAGGTGGAATTCAAAAATTTTAATTTGTTTTTTTTTTTTGCAGATTTTCAGTGTTTATTTTTATTATTCATAAGAACACCGTAGATGTGACCAAAGAAATGCAACTTAATATTGATTCCCCAGATTCTGCCGTTTTCAGAGATATCCCATATGTGGCCCTAGTGCACTATTTGCCTCAACCACGAGCCTCAGAATAGGACGAGCACCTACCGGACTCTGGGGTCTCATTTTCATTACAATTTTATTTAGGCGCCATTTTAGGTTTGTGGACACCCTAAGGTGCCAAAACTTAATAAACATCCCTAAAAAGACCCCATATTGGAAACTACACCTACACTTAATGAATATATCCAGGTGTGCATTGAGTATATCAACCCCACAGGTGTTTCATAAATTTTTTTAGCGTTAAGCTGTGAAAAATGCAGTTCCGTCATTGTTTTTTGGGCTTCAATTTTACAGCGTTCGCCGTGCAGTGTAAATTACGTGCGGGCGGTACAATTCCAATGATATAAATTTTATATACTTTTTTTCCTACTTTTACACAATAAAAATGCATTTATAAAAAATTGCGGTTTTAGTCTGAGAGCCATAACTTTTTTATTTTTCTGTATGTGGAGCTGATTATGGGCTTGTCTTTTTGCAGGATTAGTTGAATTTTTATCGGTACCATTGTGACATTTTGATCACTTTTTATTAAGGTTTTTCTGAGGCGTTTTGAACAAAATACAGCAATCCTAGTAGTGTTTTTTTATTTTTTACAGTGGTCACTGTGTGGTATAAATGACATGCTAGCTTTACTTAGCGGGTCGATACGATTACAGCAATACCCAATTTGTATTTTTTTTTTTTTTTAGTTTTATTGTTTTTACACTATAAAAACACTTTTAATCAAAAAGGAAGCGTTTTTACATGAGTAATCCCGCTACATAGGAGGCAGGTGCTGGCTGCTAATTGCAGCTGACACCCGCCGGTAACCGCAGGGAATGGAGACGGCTCCGTTCCCTACTGCTTAACCCTTTAGGCACTCTAACAATTGCGGGCGCTGTGTCTAAATGAATGAGAAATGGTGCTGCATCCATCACCGCCATGATTTCCCTTTTACCACTTTCTGCTCCAAAATACAGAGTGGTTTACTAACTGCATCCCCTAGTGGTCAAGTACCCTAGAGGGACTTTTTTTTTTTACTTTAACATTGTTTAAAAGGCTAAAAAAAAAATAAAAATTCAAACTTCAGTTCACCCCCCTTTTTGCCATTTTGCAAATAAAAAAATGTAAATAATAAAAAAAATATACACAGAATAAAATAGATCATCGTTTATCCCGTACACTGCACACGGTAGAAGAAAAATTCCAAATGCCAAAATTGCATTTTTATTTATTTATTTATTTTTTTTTTGTGGTCATTTCACGTCCCCTGTAAATTGGAATAAAAGTGATCAAAAAAGTCGCATGTATCCCAAAATGGTACCAAAAAAAACTACACCAGCCCACAAAAAATGCGCCATCACTTAGGTCTGTGGGTGTAAGTAAAAAAAAGTTATTGGTCACGGAAAATGGCGCTGTGGCACAAATTTTAATAATAGAAGATTTTTTAATTTTTTTTTATGGTTCTTAAACATAACAAAACACCTACATATTTGATGTTGCTGGAATCTTATCAACCTGCAGAATCCAGAGAACACATCATTTGTACCAGAGATGGAACGGCCTAGCAACAAAACCCCCGCACACATGGCGCTCCACGTAGAATTTCCAGTATATTCTATGGTGCAGTGGTGGTGAATGAAACCATTAGAAAGTACATTTGGTATGACAAAATAAAAACCCTCATGTGTCTATGTAGATTGAAAAAGTTATGGCTCTTGGACGGCGGCAAAGGAAAAACGAATGTGATGGGAAAAAAATACGCTTGGTCACACGGCTTATTTGGATGAGGTTTTCGGAGCGTTTCTTTGCCCAAAATCTTGTCCAAAACGCCCCCAGTTCATTTCATTGATTCATATGTAAAACCTTGTTGTAGTTCACACACGACAAGGTTTTTACACGCTTCTTTGGAAAGAAGAGTCATGTCAATTCCTGAAGCGTGTATTTGGCGCTTTTTTAGCGCAATTTTTGTGCTGGCTATTAATTTGTATGGGTGAAAACCTCGTCGGAAACCTGATCCAGGCGAGGTTTTGGGCGAGGAAACGCTCCGAAAACCTCGTCCAAATAAGCCGTGTGAACATGCCCTTAGGGGTCGTGATGCTCCAGCAAGAACTGCGGCCTTTTCATTGTTCACCAGGCAAAGGTTTGTATATCCCGCAGCAGCTCTGTCTGGGGTCAATACAGAAATGTGCCTGGTACACAGTGAAGGTCACAGCATTTGCCCGATCATAGGGTTCATTAAATTCGGCTGTCATGTTGAAAAATATATCCCTCCTCCTTCCCTGTGAGGAAAGGCTTGATGACCTTTTCCATCTCATTATTTTTTATTGAATTTCAGAGAATATTCCAAAGATAAAAGCAAAAAGTTGACCCCCATTTTTGTAAAGAAGTAATCTACCTTTTGATATTTGCATTGTTGGTGCGGAAGTTAGCACATCTGTTGTTTTACTTTGTGCTACTTTTAGTCCTAATTCGTTTCCTTCAATTCACCTGTATTCCATTGTGTACGTTTTATACTTCAAAAAAGTTGTTTTTTTGAATGAGAAAAAAAAGAACTGATCTACCTGTCCACCATTTTGGCTTTTGCTTGAACATATGTTTCTTTCAGGTATGTGGGACTCCTGAGTACATCGCTCCTGAAGTCATCTTGCGGCAGGGTTATGGAAAGCCGGTGGACTGGTGGGCCATGGGGATTATCCTCTATGAATTTCTGGTTGGATGCGTGCCATTCTTTGGGGATACTCCAGAGGAGCTATTTGGACAAGTCATCAGTGGTACGTGGCTTTTTTTCAGATTCTTGCATCCAAACAAATATGTAGCTTTGCACGGTGTCCCTGCTGTCCCATGCGATCTCTCTGAATCCTTTCTCTCTTTTTTCCTGATGCTTATGCCAGCCCTACTTTCATTCTCCATCTTAAAGAGGTTGTCCAGGACTTGATTAGAAATAGAAAAGAAAAAGCATACTCACCTCTGTGATACCCCCGTTCCATCCCGGTGGCCGTCCGTACATCCCGGCTGCCCAGTGAACGTCCCTCTTCACGCACTATATGCAGACAAGCATAGACAACAGCGTCACGTGCACATGACTACTCTGGCCTGTGATTGGCTGCACATAGCACGTGAATAATGGATGTTCAGTGTGCAACCGGGATGTACGGAACGGAAGCGTCACAGAGGTGAGTATACGTCTTTTTTATAAATTTCTAATCATACCCCAGCGGACCAACATGCTTTTGTAAGTCCCAGTCAAGCCCTTTAATGAAGCTGCAACCACTTAACGTACCATGACCTACTGGTATTTCATGATGACGCCAAGAGATTATGCAGCAGGCTGTTCTATTGCCATGGCAGCCAGAAGCCTAACTACTGCCTGCATGGCTGCCATGGACATACTCCTATTACACCCTGCCATAGAAGCTTTATTTTCTGTCCATTGTTTATCTACTTGCCAACCGCCCCTAGACTATAACCGTCCGGGTGGTGGTAGATTAAAATTCGAAAGGCCTTTTCGGAATAATTGGCCCTCTTTTACAGTACAGTGCGGTACTACATGTTTTAAAGTGGGTGCATGCAGTGATTGACAGTCATAGCGCCTCTCTACAGTCCCGTGGGGGTATTTCATGTCCGTACTGTCTTACATGTTTTGTGGGGTTTGGGCAGTGAGGGGTGGTTTTTCTGCCCCTCTCTAAAAGAAACAGTGTGGTATTTACATGCCCGGTAAGCCCCCTAAATGTTTAGGGGGGCATGCAGTGATTGGCGGTTTTATAGCGCCCCTCTACAGTACATTTGGGGAACCCCTACATGTCCTTTTACTGCTTTTTCTTGTTTTATTTAGGGCATGCAGGGGATTGGGGTTTAATAAAAACCCCCTTTCTAAGTCCCAGGTGGTACTACATGTCCTTTTAGGGCTCTTACTTGAAATTATGGGTTGCATGCAGTGATTGGTGGTCTATAGCACCTCTCTACAGTACAGTGGGTATTTAAATTGCCCCTGTACTGCTCTTACATGAAATTAGTGAGGGGCATGCAAAATTTGGTGGTCTAAGCGCCTCTCTAAATTTACAGTGCGGAAATTTCATGCCCTGTACTGCTCTTACAGGATTAGTGAGGTGCTTTGCAGTGATGTATGATTGGGGGTTTCCTAAAGTCCCTTTCCCCACAGTACAGTGCTGTACTACATGTCCTTTTCTGATCTTACATGTTTTAAGTGAGGGAACCAAGGGGTTGAGGGTCTATAGCCCCCTTTTTCTACAGTAAGTGTGGGTCTAATGTCCTTTTAACTGCTTTTACATGATTAGTGAGGTTTTATGCAGTGATTTTTGGGTCTAGGTCCCCATTTTCTACGTACAGTTCGGTACTACATGCCCTTTGAAACTGCTCTTACATTTTTATTAGTGGGGGTGTATGCGTGATTTTTGGGTTATAGTGCCTCTCTACATACAGTTCGGTACTACATGTCCTGTACTGCTTTTAATGTATTAGTGAGGTGCAGCAGTGATTGGTGGTCTTTAGCCCTTTTACAGTACATTTTGGGGTATACATGCCCCTGTACTGCCCTTACATGTATTATTTGGGGTTTGTGGCAGTGATTGGTGGTCTATAGCGCCTCTCTACAGTACAGTGGGTAAAAAATGTCCTGTACTGCTCTTACATGTATTAGTGGGGTGCATGCGTGTTTGGGTTGGTCCTATAGCACCTCTCTACAGTACATTTGCGGAACTACTTGCCTTATGCTTTACTGTATTAGTGGGGTGCATGAAATTGATTGGTTTTCCTTTAGCCTCCCCTACGTACGGCAGGGTACTACTTTGTCCTGTACTGCTCTTACATGTATTAGTGTGGTGCATGCAGTGATTGGGGGTTCTATAGCACCTCTCTACAGTAAGTGCGGTACTACATGTCCTTACTGCTCTTACATGTATTAGTGGGTTTCATGCAGTGATTGGGGTCTATAGCGCCCCCACGGGACAGTTCGGTATACATGCCCGATTTCCTTACATGAAATTAGTGGGTGCATGCAGTGATTTTTAGTCTATAGCCCCCTCTCTCCCGTACAGTGCGATATACATGTCCTGTACTGCTTTTACATGTATTAGTGGGGGGCTGCAGTGTTTGGTGTTCTATGGGCCCCTTCTACGTACAGTCCCATACTACTTGTCCTGTACTGCTCTTACATGTATTAGTGAGGTACATGCGGGTGATTGGCAGTCTAAAAGCCCCTTTCTCTACAGTACAGGGGCGTACAAATTATCTTGTACTACTTTTACATTTTTTTTGTGAGGTGCAGCAGTGATTGGTGGTCTATAAAACCTCTCTACGTACGGGTGTGGTATTTACATGCCCCTGTACTGCTCTTAAATGTATTAGTGAGGGCTTTGCAGTGATTGGGGGTCTATAGCACCTCTCACAGTCAGTTGGGTTTTACTAAAAATTCCGGGATGCTCTTACATGTGTCAGGATAAAGGGGGTCCTTTTGGCCCCTTGTGGGGGTCAAATTTTCTTTTTTTTTGGTTAAAGTCCATGCCCCAAAAAAGCCCCTGTCTCATCCTAGAAAGTGTTTCCCGCAGCTCTCTCTGATGTTATATGGAAAAGGGTGCGCTTTAGTGGGTTAGTAAATTGGGGTTCTTTCTTTGTCTCCATGTTTTTTGTTTTGGTGAAAATTTTGAGGGCCCCAGAAAACCCGTTCTTAATTTTTCCTGGGGGTTTTGGTTTCAGCATAAATCGTCGCCCCGGGAAACCCAAATTAAAAGTTTTTATTTTAAGGGACCCCTGTAGCCACTCGCCCACTTTCATGCTTCTCTCCCATCTTCCAACACTCTCCACCGTCTCTTCTTCTCTTGAGCGCTATCGTGGAAGTTACCTCCTTAGGTCATTTCGGTTTCACTGAAGTGGGGGCTTCTTATGTAATTACACTTTTTATGGTTATGTGGAAAGGTGAGTTTTGCTGGTTTATGAAAGTCTGGAGGACTCTTGTTTTGCAGAAAGTGCTTTTTGCCGTTTGCATTGAGTTGTCCCAAAATTTTTTTTTGATGAAAATTTTTTGGCCCCGGGGGTGAAGAATCCCCTTTCCCGCCGACGGGCCCCCAAACTCCCTCACAGACTTTAAAACCGCATCATTGGAGCGGCTTTGGGGCAGGTAATTTTCTGATAGGGCATATTTTGCATATTGTTTTTGAAAGCCGCTTTTTTTTTTTGAGAGGGGAAAAGGTTCCCAGAAATATCTTGAAAAATCCTTAAAGACCTTAAATGGGGTTTTTCCCTTACATTGATTCATTAACCTCAGTCCTGTTTTTTGGTTTTACTTTGAATTCCGGGGGGGTTTTGGCTTTATTAGGTGCAAATAGAAGCCAGGTCTGTAGCTTTTAGAACCAGTGTTGGGGCCTATCAGGAGAGATCAAACAGGTTGTAGCTGTAGCAACTAAATGCTGGCACCTATCAGGAGAGATTGAACCCGGTTTTGTAGCTATAGCGACTGTTCCCGGCAAACCTATCAAGAGAGATTAAAAGGGTTGTGTTTAACAAAACCCGTGCTGGGAGCCTATATGAGAGAGTAAAAGGGTCTGTTTGCTATAAAGGGCCCCGGGCTGGGGGCCCATCATGGGGAGAGTAAACAAAGGCTGTAAACCCTTTGCGACCTGAAGGAAGCTGATGCAGCCCCTTTCAAAAGGGGATATCCCCAGAATAGGTAGGACACTGGGTAATGGGCAAAATATTGCAAAATGACTTTTTTTTTCCAAAACCTTTAAAAATAAAAAGCAGCGATCCTTGTAGCGAGACAACCCCTTTTTAAAGGGTTTTCCAGAAGTGAGTTCCTTAAACTCTTATCACTAAAGGGGAGGGTTATAAACAAAGAAGCTGAGTCATGAACGGCTGCAGGGGGGGGGAGGGGGGGAGCAAAAGAGCAAGGAAACAGGGGGTCTCAAAAGTTTTCCCAAAAAAATAACATTAAAACATGGATTTCTTTAAACAGCAGGCAGCCGAAAACACTGCCTTTTTCCCCACCCCTTTGCAAGCTCCTTCAAGTTCATGTTTTAGATAAGAAGTTTCAAAAAAGGAAGCCCGGCCCGATTTAGCTCCTGGGCAGTCCTGGTCGTTTTTCTAATGTAAACTTTCAGGAAAAATAAGAGGGCTGAGCAATTTCTTAGCTCCTACAGGTTCACATTTTGAATCAAAATATATTTAAAGAATGATTAAATTTCCCATTTTGGGGGGGATCCCCATCAAAAATTAATCGGGGGGAAACCCTTTAACGGGTTGTCCCTTTTAGGGAAAAACCCCTTTACATACCAAACTTAAAAAGAAGGGGGGTTTTTTCTTCTGGGAGCTGAGCTCTGTGTTAAATAGGGTTTTTTGATAGAGGAGAGGAGCTGAGCTCTGTGATATATAGGGTTATTTGTTGGAGAGAAGCTGAGCTCTGTGATATTGGGGTTTAATATGATAGAGGAGAGGAGTTTGAGCTCTTTTTTTTATTTGGGTTATTTGATAGAGGAGAGGAGCTGAGCTTGTGATTATAGGGGTTATATGATATAGGGAGAGAAGTGAGCTCTGGGGTTTTAAATAGGGTTATATGATGAGGGCTGAGCTCTGTGTTATTTTAGGGTTATATGTTAGAGGAGGGGAAAGCTGGGCTCTGTGTTTATTTTAAGGGTTATATGTTAAGGGGGAGAAGTTTGAGCTCTTTTTGATTTTATGGGGTTTTATATGGGGAAAGAGAAGTGACTTTGTGATATATGGGGTTTATATGATAGTGGAGAGGAGCTGAGTCTTTTGATATATGGGGGTTATATGATAGGGGAGCTGAGCTCGGTGATATATGGGGTTTCTATGATTGAGGAGAGGAGCTGAGCTCGTGATATATGGGTTTTTATATGTTACGGGGAGAGAAGCTGGCTCTGTGATTATATGGGGGTTTTTTGATGGAGGAGAGGGGGGTGAGCTCTGTGATATTTTGGGTTATATGATAGAGGGGGAGGAGCTGGCTCTGTGATTTATAGGGTTTTTATGTTAGGGGGAAAGAGGGGCTGAGCTCTGTGTTTATTTTATGGTTATAGGGATAGAGGAGAGGAGTGAGCTTTTGTGATAAAAATTTGGGTTTTATATAAATAGAGGGGAGGACCCGAGCTCTGTGATATTAGCGTTATATGATAGAGGAGAGGGGCTGACCCTCTGTGATTTTATGGGGGTTATATGATAGAGGAGAGGAGCTGAGCTCTGGTTTTTGGGTTTTAATATGATAGAGGAGAGAAGCTGGCTCTGTGATATTTAGGGTTATATGATAGGGGAAAAGAAGCAGGGGCTTGTGTATTTTGGGTTTATATGATAGAGGAAGCTGAGCTCTGTGATATTTTTGGGTTATATGATAGGGGGAAAAAGGAAGCTGAGTTCTGTGATATATGGGGTTATATGATAGAGGAGAGGAGCTGAGCTCTGTGATATATAGGGTTATATGATAGAGGGAGAGAAGTGAGCTCTGTGTTTATTTTAGGGTTATATGATAGAGGGAGAGAAGCTGAGTTCTGTGGTATATAGGGTTATATGATAGAGGGAGAGAAGCTGAGCTCTGTGATATATAGGGTTATATGATAGAGGAGAGGAGCTGTGCTCTGTGATATATAGGGTTATATGATAGAGGGAGAGAAGATGAGCTCTTTGATATATAGGGTTATATAATAGAGGGAGAGAAGCTGAGCTCTTTGATATATAGGGTTATATGATAGAGGGAGAGGAGCTGAGTTCTGTGATATATAGGGTTATATACTAGAGGGACTCTGGACAACTCATTCAGTATCTATCGGAACTTCCTCCCAACATCAATTATATTGTGATCACAGCAGATGTATCTTCATTGTATTCTAACATCCAACACCATATTGGAATTAAATGTGTCAAAGATATACTGGACACAGACTCCACTTTAACTGCTCAGAAAATAGAATTCCTCATTAAAGGTCTCGAACTAATATTAGAAAATAATTTTTTTCACCACAACAGCGCCACCTACAGGCAGATACGAGGCACTGCCATGGGCACCAAAGATGCCCCCTCGTACGCTAATATTTTTATAGGAGCCTACGAGACAGAATACATCTACAACCAACAATCCTTTTTCCCATATATATCTCTCTATAAGAGATATATAGATGACCTCATTTTTATTTGGACAGGACCCCCCGAACTTATCCCTTCGTTCATCAATCATTTGAACAATAACACAAAAGGAATTTCCCTTGTAGCTAAAACAAGTAAAACTCTATAGAATTTTTTAGATTTAAACATATCTATAAAACAGGGCAAATTTAACACTACCACACACTTTAAGGCTGTGGACAGCAATTCATACATCCATTTCAAGAGCGCACATTACAGCCATGGCTCTGCAATATACCTACAGTCAATTTAAAGAATAAGAAAAAATTGTATGAGGATTTTGATTATTATTCACCAAAGAGAAATCCTTGAAAAAAGATTCCAAGAGAGAAAAAATATCCGAAAAACTTTTTTCAGATGCAAGAGATAAAGTAAATACCCTGACACAAAAAGACTGCCTTGAAAAAAGAAGAAAACGATGAAGAATTTAATGAAGGAAACACCTCAAAAATAAAATACTCTCTCATTACACAATTTAATTCTTTCAAGACCTGCTATTACAAAAGATACTAATGCCAACACTGGTACATTCTCAAAATTAAAGATCCCTATTTAGGTCCGCTTTTACCCGATTAAACCAGGCATTATCTACAGGAGAGCACCAAACATCAAATACTTGGATAGCCCCAGCCGGGTCAAAGATCCCACAGAAGTACAGGGCAACAACCCATCCCAACCTGGAAGCTCACCATGTGGCTCCTCTCTTTGTCTTTGTTGTTCTAGTATCACCACTAGGTCTCATATCAGCTCCAATACCACAAATGAAATATATCCTTTTAAAAACACACACTGAACTGCAAAAGTTCGTTCGCTATCTACGTTATGGAATGCAGTTGCAAACTTCAATATGTCGGCAGAATATCACGGCCCCTACATCTTCGCCTCACTGGCCATAGAGCATGTGTAAAAAGAGGTGATATGTTACACAGTGTCTCACGCCATTGTAATGAATGCCATCAGAGAGATTTTACAGTCCTAAACATTACTCCGGTTGATTTTATTCCCCCAAAACTACCTAATCGTCTACAGGCTCTCCAGAAAAAAAAGACATGTTCTGGATTTACAGGTTACAGACCCTGTTTCCCAAAGGTCATAACGATGCCACTGAATTAATTTACTAGCAAACTACCTTCATTGAGTTTTTAGTCCCATCTACTAGAATTATAGCACACAATAAGCACCAACTGCAGTGATTCAATATTATAATTAAAGATACATTTAGGCTCTATATATGTTTTAAGTCATTTTATATATTTTTACTGAGCTCTGTGATATATAGGGTTATATAATAGAGGAGAGAAGCTGAGCTCTGTGATACATAGGGTTATATAATAGAGGAGAGAAGCTGAGCTCTGTGATACAGAGGGTTATATGATAGAGGAGAGAAGCTGAGCTCTGTGATATATAGGGTTATATGATAGAGCGAGAGAAGCTGAGCTCTGTGATATATAGGGTTATATGATAGAGGGAGAGAAGCTGAGCTCTGTGATATATAGGGTTATATGATAGAGGAGAGGAGCTGAGCTCTGTGATATATAGGGTTATATGATAAAGGAGAGGAGCTGAGCTCTGTGATATATAGGGTTATATGATAGAGGAGAGGAGCTGAGCTCTGTGATATATAGGGTTATTATGATAGAGGAGAGAAGCTGAGCTCTGTGATATATAGGGTTATATGATAGAGGAGAGGAGCTGAGCTCTATGATATATAGGATTATATTATAGACGTGAGAAGCTGTGCTCTGTTATATTTAGGATTATATGATAGAGGAGAGAAGCTGAGCTCTGTGATATATAGGGCTATATGATAGACGAGAGAAGCTGAGCTCTGTGATATATAGGATTATATGATAGAGGAGAGGAGCTGAGCTCTGTGATATATAGGGTTATATGATAGAGGGAGAGAAGCTGAGCTCTATGATATATAGGGTTATATTATAGAAGGAGAGGAGCTGAGCTCTGTGATATATAGGGTTATATGATAGAGGAGAGGAGCTGAGCTCTGTGATATATAGGGTTATTTGATAGAGGAGAGGAGCTGAGCTCTGTGATATATAGGGTTATATGATAGAGGAGAGGAGCTGAGCTCTGGGATATATAGGGTTATATGATAGAGGAGCTGAGCTCTGTGATATATAGGGTTATATGATAGAGGAGCTGAGCTCTGTGATATATAGGGTTATATGATAGAGGAGAGAAGCTGAGCTCTGTGATATATAGGGTTATATGATTGCGGAGAGGAGCTGAGCTCTGTGATTTATAGGGTTATATGATAGAGGAGAGGAGCTGAGCTCTGTGATATATAGGGTTATTTGATAGAGGAGAGGAGCTGAGCTCTGTGATATATAGGGTTATATGATAGAGGAGCTGAGCTCTGTGATATATAGGGTTATATGATAGAGGAGAGGAGCTGAGCTCTGTGATATATAGGGTTATATGATAGAGGAGAGGAGCTGAGCTCTGTGATATATAGGGTTATATGATAGAGGAGAGGAGCTGAGCTCTGTGATATATAGGGTTATATGATAGAAGAGAGGAGCTGAGCTCTGATATATAGGGTTATGTGATAGAGGGAGAGAAGCTGAGTTCTGTGATATATAGGGTTATATGATAGAGGGAGAGAAGCTGAGCTCTGTGATATATAGGGTTATATGATAGAAGAGAAGAGATGAGATCTGTGATATATAGGGTTATATGATAGAAGAGAGGAGCTGAGCTCTGTGATATATAGGGTTATATGATAGAAGAGAGGAGCTGAGCTCTGTGATATATAGGGTTATATGATAGAAGAGAGAAGCTGAGCTCTGTGATATATAGGGTTATATGATAGAGGAGAGAAGCTGAGCTTTTGTGATATATAGGGTTATATGATTAGAGGATGCTGAGCTCTGATATATAGTGTTTTTTGATAGAGGAGAGGAGCTGAGCTCTGTGATATATAGGGTTATATGATAGAGGGAGAGGAGCTGAGCTCTGTGATATATAGGGTTATATGATAGATGAAGAAGAGCTGAGCTCTGTGATATATAGGGTTATATGATAGAGGGAGAGACGCTGAGCTCTGTGATATATAGGGTTATGTGATAGAGGGAGAGGAGCTGAGCTCTGTGATATATAGGGTTATATGATAGAGGAGCTGAGCTCTGTGATATATAGGGTTATATGATATGGAGCAGGATTTCTGAGTAAAAAGCAGAAAAAAAAAATTAAAGTTAAAGTACTGATGACCCTGCCCCCTCTTGTGGCGCTTGTTATTTTATGGCACCTCCACCTGAGAGGGGTTGTCTAGATTAATTATGTTACAGTTAAATGCAGCCAGAGTAGGCAGAAATAGAAAAAAGTAATACTGACCTCCTGGGATCTGCTCCTCTTCACTCCTGGGATCTGCTCCTCATCACTCCAGGGTTCTGCTCCTCTTCATCCTGGGATCTGCTCCTCTTCACTCCTGGGATCTGCTCCAATTCACTCCAGGGATTCTGCTCCTCTTAACTCCTGGGATCTGTTTCCTTCCACTCCTGGGTTTGCTCCTCTTTCACTCCGGGGGATCTGCTCCTCTTCACTCCTGGGTTCGGGCTCCTCTTCACTCCTGGGTTTTTGCTCCTCTTCACTCCTGGGATCTGCTCCTCTTCACTCCTGGGTTCTGCTCCTCTTCACTCCTGGGATCTGCTCCTCTTCACTCCTGGGATCTGCTCCTCTTCACTCCTGGGTTCTGCTCCTCTTCACTCCTGGGTTCTGCTCCTCTTCACTCCTGGGATCTGCTCCTCTTCACTCCTGGGATCTGCTCCTCTACACACCGGGGAGCTGCTCCTCTTCACTCCTGGGATCTGCTCCTCTTAACTCCTGGGATTCTGCTCCTTTCACTCCTGGGATCTGCTCCTCTTCACTCCTGGGATCTGCTCCTCTTCACTCCTGGGATCTGCTCCTCTTCACTCCTGGGATCTGCTCCTCTTCACTCCTGGGATCTGCTCCTCTTCACTCCTGGGTTCTGCTCCTCTTCACTCCGGGGATCTGCTCCTCTTCACTCTGGGATCTGTTTCCTTTCACTCCTGGGTTCTGCTCCTCTTCACTCCTGGGATCTGCTCCTCTTCACTCCTGGGATCTGCTCCTCTTCACTCCTGGGATCTGCTCCTCTTCACTCCTGGGATCTGCTCCTCTTCACTCCTGGGATCTGCCCCTTTTCCCACCCCTGGATCTGCTCCTCTTCACTCTGGGATCTGCTCTTTTCCCACTCCTGGGATTGCTCCCTTCACCCCTGGGATCTGCTCCTCTTCACCCCTGGGTTCTGCTCCTCTTCACTCCTGGGTTCTGCTCCTCTTCACCCCTGGGTTCTGCTCCTCTTCACTCCTGGGTTCTGCTCATCTTCACTCCGGGGTTTTCTGCTCCTCCTCACTCCTGGGTTCTGCTCCTCTTCACTCCTGGGATCTGCTCCTCTTCACTCCTGGGTTCTGCTCCTCTTCACTCCTGGGTTCTGCTCCTCTTCACTCCTGGGTTCTGCTCCTCTTCACTCCTGGGTTCTGCTCCTCTTCACTCCTGGGTTCTGCTCCTCTTCACTCCTGGGATCTGCTCCTCTTCACTCCTGGGATCTGCTCCTCTTCACTCCTGGGATCTGCTCCTCTTCACTCCTGGATTCTCACACCTAGACCCAGAAGAGGCTTGTGCCGTATAGTGAGTGAACAGAGCATGAGCCTCTCCTTTGTGTTGGGACAAGAAGCCGGAAGTGAAGAGAAATGGATTGCAGGGAGCTCTGGGGCTGCAGCAATGGGGGCTGGGGGGGGGAGTATCACTTTGTTTTCTATTTTTCCCCACTTTGGCTCCATTCAGTTATAATTTTATTAAACTTTTATTAAGAATACAATTAACAATGTAATTTTCTCTTAACAGCTTAAAGAGAACCTGTCACATAGGTTATGCCCCTCTTGCTGAGGGCAGCACAAGCTAGTGTCAGACCTGCTGTTGCCAGCGCCGTGTCCCTTATTCTGTAAGATGCAGCAGTTTTAGAGCATTAACCCCTCAAATCTTATTCATGAGCAGGTGTTAGCCCCACCCACCAAAGGCTAGCTCCGCCCACTGGCAGTCATTCACATGTTTCTACCTATTCAAAGTAATAGGTTTGTCAGTTGAGGTGGGCGGGGCTAGCCTCCGATTGGCCGGGTTTGAAAAAAAAACTGACTCTCTGAGGACTCTTCTGGCTGAAAACCGCAGATTTGAGCATTAAGTACATGAAAACTCCAGCATCTTACAGAATAAGGGACACAGCGCTGGAAACAGCAGGTCTGTGTTGTCCTCAGCAAGAGGGGCATAACCTATGTGGCAGGTTCCCTTTAAGTATATAATATTTATCCAGTTGTTGTTCTATCTACTTAGGAGGAGCGCAGGAGGTGAAGCATCACGTCTTCTTCCGCTCCTTGGACTGGAACGGGCTTCTGAGACAGAAAGCAGAGTTTGTGCCACAGCTGGAAGCGGACGACGACACCAGTTATTTTGACAGTAAGGAGCGATTAATAACGCATCAAATATTCATTTAATTGACTAAAATGTTTTTTAAAACAAAAAAGTGACCTAATTTTGTATCAATCTACATTCATTGGATTATGAAAGTTCCATCCGTCCTCTCTAAACCAGAGGTGCACAAGGTTTTTTGGGCCAGTAGCCACAAAGCTTTACTCTCTAGGGCCATGCTAAAACTTGGAGGTATTTCTGGCTGAGACATTTGTGGAATATCAATAGTATACAATGTAAATGTCTAATTGGTGGGAATCAGTGGAAATGTACCCATAATGATAATGGGGGCCCTTCTCTCCCCTTTGGCAGTTTAGAGAGAAGGAGACTTGCATACATGTCGTTATCTCCCTTGTAGAATATAATATCTTATACCTCCCCTCCCCCCCCCCAAGAAAAAAAAAAAAAGTTACGTCTGTCTCCTAGTTACAAAAGGAGACTTATGGGGCGCAGCGTGCTGACATCACAAACTGAGTCACGCCCCATAATAACATCGGTACGTCGCAAGCCTTCCTCTGCTCACTGCGTCTTCTGGCTGACACATACAGCAGCTCTTTTTTACCTACTTACTGTCCACCCGCTGGGAACCTCCATCTTCAGACGCCTCTCTGGTCTTGCGCAGGTCTGTTCTTACTGTACTGTATCAGCACCAATAGAATGTGTGGCCTGCTGGCATTTGTAGTTATGGAACTTTAAGTGCCAGCATGCCACACTACTCATGTACTAATTGTAAGGGAACTGATCAGTACATGTGTTTAACATGTGCCGCCGTGGCATGCTGACATTTGTAGTTCCATGTACCACAGCAGCTAGTAGCTGTGGAGCTACAAGTGCCAGCATGTCACACCACACATGTTCCAATTGTATGGGTGCTGATCAGTACACGTGTTTAATATGTGCTCCCTGTGGCTGCTGGCTTTTTGTTTTCCCCTGTTCAACTTCTGCTAGTAGCCGTGGGAACTACAAGTGCCAGCATGCCACACCACACATGTACCAATTGTATGGGTGCTGATCAGTACATGTGTTTAATATGTGCTGCTGTGGCCTGCTGGCATTTGTAGTTCCCTGTTCCACATCTGCTAGTAGCCGTGGAACTACAAGTGCCAGCATGTCACACCACACATGTACCAATTGTATGGGTGCTGATCAGTACATGTGTTTAATATGTGCTGCTGTGGCCTGCTGGCATTTGTAGTTCCCTGTTCCACATCTGCTAGTAGCCGTGGAACTACAAGTTCCAGCATGAGAGGTCAAATCTTCTAAACAGGGGCACACAGAGCAAAACAAATGTATAAGGGGTGTTAAATCTTCTGTTTTTCTGCAGTTACATTTAATAAATGTACCTGTTCCGACTTACATACAAATTCGACTTAATAACAAACCTACAGTC
This sequence comes from Phyllomedusa bahiana, assembly GCA_025379985.1. Lineage (NCBI taxonomy): Eukaryota > Metazoa > Chordata > Amphibia > Anura > Hylidae > Phyllomedusa > Phyllomedusa bahiana. The sequence goes on along the minus strand of JAODAL010003873.1, from coordinate 96,341 downwards.
CCTATCCCGTTTGTAACCCGGGGACTGCCTGTAGTTGCATTTATTCAATATAACATATAAAGTTAATACACTATGTGAGGGAAGAAGGGATGAAGAGGAGAGGAAGGGGGGAGGTGGTCAAAGTAAGACATTACAGTGTAATAAAGACCCAGTGGAGTTATATCTCAATAGCTTTCACATCTAGCGGACTCTTGATCGGGTTATATCAACTTGTGATGAAAGCTCCAGAAACACAATGCGGCTTGTGCCAGGCAGTTACTACGTCCATGCACCCTCGGCCACACGTTCTGCCAGGAGAACACGTTAACCAGGGCACCGCACCCATCCCTCTCTCCCTGTATACTGTTACATGTAATGATTCGGGGGTCAGTGCTAGATGGTGATACTACGCCCAGTCTCATGTGAGCATGCAAGAAACAGACATGGGTTGCATCGAGTAAGTTTAATGTCCAGTGGAGAAAAAACTTCAATTGGGGCAACCAAGCATGTGTCCTCAGTGCCAGAAGAGAAGACCATCAAATATACTACAGTAATGCATTGGACTATACTATCAATGTTAGCCGGGAAAAAAAGTGATGGCAACAAAGGATTGTGGAGTGGATGACAGGGTTACTGACAGTTTACGTAGACTACAGTCAAGACATATATGGCCACCTATCCACCTCATCTTCTCCTTTCTGGAAAGCAGGCTTTGCCTTTAAAGGGGTTTTGCCAAGAAGTGAGTTCCTCACCTAACAGGCTGATACTCCCCTCTTGAGGCTTGAAAAAGGCGAGGTTGTGTTTCTGTCTTTAAAAACAAGTACCCTCTGTGATGTCATCGCTCCCCCTCCCATGCACGTTCCTGATATCAGTCTCTGTAGTTGAGCAAACATGTTATTTGGCTAAACAAAGGGGGATAACTGTATTGTGCACAGGTTTCTCCTTTATCTCTCAGGAGAGAAGATAAGCTCCCTGAACAAATGAACGAACAGTTTCATTTGTTCACACACTGCTGCAGGGGGGAGAGGAGGGCTGAGCAGAGAGCCAGGGAGCGTCTGCATGTTTACTCAGATAATTGCGTTACAACCAATGGATTCTCTATGCAAAAGACATGGATCTTTTCTCCCAAATCCTTTCAAAGTGTTCCTGTTCCCTTGCCATCATTAGAAATTTCAAAAAACGCAAAACACAGCCAGATCAGCTCCCATGAGTTCCTGGTCGTGTCTAATGTCAGGCTGTAGCTCTCAGAGGCTTCACTTTTTTTAATGACATATATTTAGAAAAGTGATTAAATAGCCATTTTGGAGGATCCCACCTCAACATTCGATCGTGGCAAAACCCCTTTAAGTGAGAGTTTTCCCTTTGCTCCATAGTGAGTGGAAAATAGCTGCTATGATGTCTCCCATAAACGGCACATAAAATAGAAGATCCCTGTTCTCATATCTCTCTGCAGCAACCACATGGAGGAGATTATATAGGAGTCATCAACCATGTAAGCGTGTGATCCATCTCTTCTTATGGACGATAGGATCTCTGTTCTCTCTTCCTTCCTCCCTCTCCATACAACGGTCAAGAGACCCCACTCCCTCCAAATGGCTGCAAATTGGGCCAGTTCTTTTTGATGTAGAAACTACTTGTGAGCCTCAAGACCCTGATGAGCACTTCTGTGTCCAGATAGTTGGGGGCTACACAGAAGGGTATTGTGGGCCCCAGATTGTGCACCCCCGGTGTATGCCATGTCCAGCAGTGCCTGTAGTGTAGCACTTGTTTGAAGGTGCGAGTGGAGCTAAACATGGATGCCAGTGTAGTGCTGTGATGCAAATCCTCTTTGTACCACATTTGCAGCATTTCTTTATGATTCTGGGCTCTGGAGGACACTGTTAATTTCATGCTATGGCAACATTAGCGTTTGAAGGAAAAAATTCCACAAAAAAAACACAATTACAATTTCTGAATTTCAAGTCCATTGATGGCAGTAGAGACTGGCCGAGATGGACATGTATTTCCGAAGTAACCACTACCCGTATGATCGCTCCTCTGGCCGCACCGGTCTGCGGTGTCTTGTTTTCATACCCGTTCCTTCTCGCGTCATCTTATTGTTTGATATTTTCCTCTTCATCTCTTTCCAGCGCGTTCAGAACGTTATCACCATTTGGCTTCTGAAGAAGACGATGAGACCAACGATGAGGAGTCCTCTTATGGAGATTCGCCAGTTTTCTTCTTGTTCCCATCGGTTCAGTAAGGTGAGGGAACCTGGTCGCTGACTGCTTTGCTTTGTCCCGTTTTCTGTCTTTTTGATCTGCAATGAAGACTATGGAAGGTAATACCTGTGTACTGTGTATGTATAGTATGTACGTTTTTACAAATAGGTTATTTGTCTGCTGCGAAAAAGTGCAGAATTATGAAGACGTCAGAAAATCAAATTTTTTTTAATTTTTTTGTAGGTTTATGGTAGCACTGAACACCTTGCTACACAGCTCAACCTCAGCTTCTCCTCCACTGAGAGGAGCCATAGTGACGAGAAAGAGGAACGGAGCGAGAGGTGGGAGAAAGTCTTCTCTAAAGATGATGGAAGGAGCCAAACCAGGTGAGAAAGTAACTGAGGCCATGTTCTCATCTGCTGATTCAAGTCGGACACTAACGCGCCCAATGGACCCTACAATAAGGTCCATTGGGTTTACATTGCGGTGTCTGCCGTTGTCATGGAAAAAGTAGCAAAGCGTGCTGAGCTATTTTTTCTGTCCTTTTTTTTTATATCAAGAAATTTTATTGATTTTACAAGTATAATCAGAACATACGCACAAATTAGAGCATTACTTTACCGGGAAGAGATACATATAGTAATACATATAGTAATGTATATAGGATTACCAGGTTTTTACTTCACTCAGGCCGATCCTCGTAGGCTGAGACGTGGGTGAGTAAAATCCATAGTTTGCTCTTAAACACATAAAAATGACAAAAACATCAAGAATTGCAATTTGCTGGTAAATAATCTCTCTAGCGAAGCCTGGAACCACTGGGTTCTTAATAGTATGTTGCGACTCTCCCCCAAACAACTACGGGATGCATCACCCTCTTCCATTTGTAATCGTCCCAGGGAACCTGCCAACCCGCTTTTCCAATCCCATGTAGTGTTTAAAAAAGTTTTCATGAAAGAGGAAATTCAGATGTTCCGTCAGGGAGCCTTCAATAAAACACATGCACATGTTTGAAACATTTTTCTGCCTGAGACTCTTTCCTGTCTAGGATGTTGTTTCTTTCCAACAGCATATGTTGTTTGACTGATTGGATTACTCTCTCTAATGGGGGGACCTTGGGGTGTAACCATGCACTTAGTAGACACCTCTTAGCAGCCAACAAGATCAGGTGGAAAGTTCTGTTGCTGCGGGCCTTTTTATTGTCTACTGGGAGGTTATGAAAAAGAATGAGCCCTGGATCTAGGGGTATCGATTTCCCTATTTTACCCCTAACTACAACAGTCAATCTGGACCAAAAGCTACGCACCTCGGGGCACCACCAAAGTCCATGAGCCAGGCCCGTGGATGGAGCAGCGCATTTTGGACACGCTGTTAAGCGAATTTGGGAATGACGTGATGGGGGTGGGGTTATTGGAATCCATATATCAGCTCTATGGGCTATACGGAGTGTATGGTATCTCTCCAGGAATATCTGTTATTTGGTTATTTCTTGACCCTTCTCCATCCCTCCGGGACTTCCCCGCTATGTCGTGTCCGGAGATAAGGTTACCATGCCCCTAAAGACACCCAGTAAGCTGCCTCTTCGTCTCTAGGTTGTCGGTGGCAGGTAGAGTAAAGATTAGTGAGTTGTATGAGCTGTTGGGCCCTCTAGTCTATCAAATCAGGTTGGGTTTGAGTAGATCTAGTGTAGTAACTGTCTCAGACTTTAACAAAGCTTATTAACTTGATTAATGTGAATAGGTGGATTTTGGATCTATGTGGAATTGAGATTGGAAGCTCTTCAAAGGGAAAAGGCGACGTTTCACTAATATTTATAGAGCTGGGAGATATTTTCAAGCCTAATGCCCTCCATTGTGGGAGGTATCCCTGATCCATCCCAGGTGTGAACTCTGGGTGTCCCCTCCAGGTCAAATATTTACTAACCTGATAGGGGAGGCCACAAAGCTTCCTAGCGGCTTTCCAGGCACCAATAGTATCTCTAAACATTAGGCCCTGTTTGGCAAGTAAGGGTAGAGGCTTTGTAAGCGTGTGTGTAGGAGTTGCGTAAGGTTCCAATGGGGAAGTAATCTCGCTTCAAGTTTCCAATTTTGAAAGATAGTCGTCCTTGAACCAAATCAATGCCATGTCGGAGAAGCGCTGCAAAGTTAAGGCTCTAATGTTTAGGGGGAGGTTTAGGCCCCAGGTCCACCTGGGCAGAGCTAATTCTTTAAGGCTATCCGCGGTCGCTTTGTTTATCCATATGAATTTAGAGAGGCCGATTGAAGCTTGTTTACACATCGTTATGTTTTAGTAGTAGGGGAAGTGTTGCAGGTGGTATAGTAATTCGAAAAATCACATTTTAATTAAATGGCATGAGCCAGCAGGGGTGAGTGGCAGGTCGCTCCAATCTAGTCAGCTCAGCAGATATCTTGTGGATTAACAGCGGGTAATTTAGGGTAAAAACTGAGTTCCGGGATTTCCCTATGTTGAGTGCCCAGTATTTGATAGAAATTTTTGGCCATCAGAATGGATAATGGTTTTGGGGCAATAATTTGGGCCATTGCTTCCCGGAGGGAATATGTCTAGGATTTCAGATTTTTGAATGTTGACTTTAAACCCTGAACTTTTGCCAAAAGATTTCAGTGTGTCCAGTATCAGCGGGACATCTTTAACAGGATTGGGGCAAAGTCCTTTTTAACATGAACAGAACCTCCAACGTGGGTGGAACAAAACAAATGGATAGTCCCGCGTTGAACACTCTCCAAAGTGTGAAATGGTTCCAAAAATATTTATTGAAGGTGATTAAAAACAGGACCAAAACATGAAATCATGCAAGTCGCATCGAGACCGACGCGTTTCGGTGCAACAGCATCTTATTCAACGTGGCTGGGAACCAAACCGAAGACCATGTTTTCTAAAAAAAAAAAAATTGGGGAATTTTAGTTTCTTACTTTTTTCATGTTACATCCAATATAAGCGCTATGAAAGTCTAGTACAGGGAGTCCCCAACTTACACCGTTCCAACTTACATCTGTCCCCTAATTACAAACGGAGACTTATGGGACAAGCTGGCACTTGTGGTTCCATGTTCCACAGCAGATAGTAGCCGTGGAATTACAAGTTCCAGCATGCCACAACAGTAAATACGGTGAAAATTAAGTGAAATCTTCTTAACAACGGCACAGACAGCAAAACAAATGTAAAAACCCTTCACTGCACTACCCAAAACAAAACCCTTTTGTGCTGGAGTTACATTTAATAAATATACCTTGTTCGACTTACACACAAATTCAACTAAGAAACCAAACCTGCAGTCCCTATCCTGTACGTGACCCGGGGACTGCCTGTATATAAGGTGTATTTACATTGTGTGCCCTCTGTTCCTGTCTCACCTGTCGTTTTCTCCCTACGTGAGAGACCAGGTGGCTCCATAGAAGATAAGCTAGCACAGGTTTACCTGTTTATTGATGTCTTCTACTCCTAGGCATCACATAAGCAATAATTCTCTTGAGCTGGAACACTCAAAGGGGTTTTCACACCATGCAGTCTCACAGAGACACAGTCAGCTTCAGACTTACACTTTCCAACCCAGGCTGTGGGGCGTGGGGGTGTAGGGGTCTGTAGTAAGAAGATTGAAATTATCAGCTCTGCTGTTCCTATTACAGTAAAGCGAGGTATGCTGTCGCACTCTGAAAGGCTGTCCGGGTGGTCATGGAGGGATCACCAATCCAAATTATACAGTAGAGGATAATCCATGACAACACTGTTCTGAGGTTTTAGAGTTTCCAATGGATTTTATTTCACAAACATAAAAGTGACATTTCTCCAAATTAATAGAAATAATAGGCGTTTACAGGAATCTAGGCATGCCATCCAGACTAGAAGACAGAGAACGTTTTTGGCTCTATTACTATGAGCCTTCTTTAACTAAGTGCTTTATGACTTATCCTAAGGGTATGTTCACATGGCTTATTTAGCCGCGTATATTGGCGCGTATTGTGCTTAATACGTGGCGAAATGCGACCACAATTAAGGCAATCCATACCTCTCATAGAGAGGTATGGATTACGCGGCGTCCCCCCGCGTGTACAATACAATCGTACTGTACGCGCGGGGGGGAGAATTGACATGTCAATTGTTAACCACGTATACGCGCTGCTAACAATGCATGTCTATGCTCACCCCGTGCTTTGGAATTACACGCCGATCAGCGCATGGTTCCAAAATACCCGCTGTATTGCGGCGCGTATTATACGGGTTGCAATAAGCCGTGTGAACATGCCCTAAGCCTCTCTACCATGTGTCCTACTTGCCGCACCCCACCAGATACTTGTCTCATAGTAATAGAGACGGAAATTTTCTTCTAGTCTAGATGCCATATCTATTTTCCTGTAAACGTCTATTATTATAATTTGGAGAGATGTCACAATTATATGTGTGAAATAAAATCCATTGGAAAGTCTAAAACTTCAGAACAGTGTGTCGTGGGTTGCTCTCCACTGTTCCCATTACAGTGACATGAGTGCAGGAGATTTAAAATATGTAGTACACAAAGCTACAGAGCTCTAAAGGGTGAATGGTTGTCATCAATTTAGTTAAACAACCTTTTGCAAGAAAGAGTACTACAGTGAGTGTCTTGTCATGAGATGAAAAGCTTGTGTACTCCAAGAGGAGATAAAATCTTCTTTGTTTAGTGATTAAAGCAAAGTGTAAACAGCAATGTATTTGGTATTTGATAGGACTATAGGGAGTGTCTCATCATGAGATGAAAAACTTGTGTGCTCCAAAAGGAGATAAAATCTTCTTTGTTTTCTAACCAAAGCAAAATCTAAACAGCAATGTATTTGGTAATAGTCTTCATTTACCTTCCTCTACATATTAAAGGCCAATCATTATAGTGATAAAACCCCTTTAATGTGTTTCTCACTGTAGACTGTATCTTTATGTATATGTCCATCCCACTTCCGTTTACTGGCAATGATAGATATCAGAAACAGCCACATAGTTGGGTGACTGAATAGAGAGAATTATGTCCTGACAAAAGGAAGTAGGAAAAAAACCTACTCAGATTGTTTTCTTTACTCTCCTACATCTTGTTTCTATTACAGCATGAGCTATGTATATATATGTGGAGACTCCCTGTAGCTGTTATATAAGGTGTCTTTGACACTAAACTGTTGTGTGTATGTGGATAACAATGCTGTCTCTGACATATGGGGTAGTATTTTGTCCAGCATTACCCCCGGGAAGGCTTCGCCTTTTAAGTGAGTTTTCCCTGAGCTCAGCTCCAGAGTGAGGGGAGACTAGCTGCTATGATGTCTCCCATAAACAGCATAAACTGCACATAGAATAGGCGATCCGGTCCTCATAGCTCTCTGCAGCAACAGCATGGAGGAGATTATATAGGAGTCATCAACCATATAGTTGGGATTCCAGTTCTTGAGTGATGGAGAACAATTACTAGACGCAGCTCTCTTGTTTCTGCTCCCGCCTCCTCCTCCTCTCCTCTCTGTTGACTACTATGGGAAGCAGCTATAACCTAATCTTGCAGTGAAGTTAATAAACTATCTTTAGTGCATATTGTAGTGGTTTGTAACCAAGAAGACAGTAAGGCAAGTGGAAGGTGCAACAAGACCTGTAAAACATACATGCATAGTGAGAAAAACATACAGATGGGGCTTTTTATGTAGTATATGTAATTTTCTGGTTTCAGCTACATATTACGTTACAACATGCATTTTAAAAATTGCTTACTTGACAGTAATTTTATCCCTCTAGCAGCACTTGCTATGATGGGAATACCCCTGTCCTGGAAAACGTATATAATCTCACTGTTGTGTATTTTAGTATTGTTCTGCTTCATGATCCCCTATATCTGACTTGCGCTTGTTTTTCACACCACAATGTTGTCATGTAATAACTGCTTTATAATAGTATTAGTAGGTGTGCTCTTCTTTCATCTGTTTTTGCCTCTTCAGGCTAAGGTCATGGACATCTTCCGGATCTTCTCATCACTCGTGGCTGAGCGAGCGCAGTGTCAGCCCGTGCGTGCTTACTAGTACATGTAGCCTGGATACCATGCCCAAGTTTGCGTTCTCTTCTGAAGACGAGACCTCTGACCACAAGTCTGACAAACCCAAATTTACTTTAGGAGAAATCAAAGGGACATCGTCAAGGCAATCATCACTTTGCGGTAAATTTCAAGACTATTAAAAAGCGATAGAGAAGTTAAAGGGACACTTCCATCAGACATTGGTATTTTTGTTAAAACCAGTATTCTTGGAAAACAACTTTATATATATATATATATATATTTTGGAAGTCCCTATTACAAATTACATACAGAATCTAGTTCTTCTCCAGCTGTGATATTAAAGAGAGTAGACTCCTAGAAGGTTTTTATACGTGATTGCCGGGCTTCTTTGGACGCTGAAAAAGACGCGTCATATCAAATCTTGAAGTAGTTTCAATGATGAATATCCCAATAGGAATCAATAGAGAGGTTCAAAACCTCGGCGCGGTCATTGGCAAGATTTTTACGCTGGCTATTCATTTGTAGGGGTGTATCAAAAATCAAACTTAGTGGAAAATCGAATTGAATTCTCATCTGAAGAGTGCTGTATTAAAGCGCATTTTCAGCGAGGTATTGACGCTGATTTGTACGCTAAAAATTCAGCGTCCAAATCAGCCATGTTAGCTTAGGCTCTGGCCACACGGCACTGACAACACACCAGTCAGATTCCCTTTAAGAATTTTCTAGGTATTTTATCGTCTTTTTAATGGTTTTGGGGGCGGTTCGGTGCAGCGGGGCTTACTGATTCGTCCCGTCTCCTTATACTGATTGCCTAGCCAGCTGCTACACAAAAATATCACATTTTTCGGAACACCGGCGGTGTAAAAATCCGTCCGGCTGAACATCTGCTCAGTGTAGACTACTGAGCAGATTTTATTTTAAACCACTATTATCTCCCAAAACGCTGAAAAGTAGTTAAAGACCAGAACGTTTTTTTTAGTTTTGCCCCTTTGCTTTTCAACAGTTTTGACTTTTTTTTTTTTTTCAATGACCATTTGATGGACCTTTTTATCAGACATTTTTTTTTTTTTTTAAACCCCATGAAGGAGAACTGTTTTTACTATTTTTTTTTTTTTTTTACACTTGGTAATTATTACATATTCATAAGGCTAATACATTAAATTGTGTCATCTGCCCCAAAAGCAGCAGTCGGGGCAGCACACAGTCTGCCCGATCACGGGCTTTTTACACAGACACCGGGGGCCACTCGGGTCCCCAGGCTACTGGCACCCGGGCCCGGGGGCCTGTCGGGTCACCGGGGTTCCGATCCCCCACAGAGCGGGAAAACCCCCTTTGATTGCCTGCGGTGACAACTGCGGCAATAAAAGGGTTAAACCCGGGGGACGGGGGGTTTCCTCCCTCCCCGGTGCCACGGGAGCTGCCCTGGGATAAAAGGTGTAAGACACCCCGATCTCCGCGCTGCTGAGCTCCGCAAACCCGATGTCGCGCGACCGCGCAGAAAGGACCTAAAACCCCGACCCAAAACACGTGGGCTCTTTAAAGGGGTTTAAAGCCCCTGTGGGACGGTTGCTTGTCGGTTTTCAGACGGTTTCCAAATCCAGAAACCATCTGAAAAGCCGACGAAACAACCCTTTCCGTGTTGACTTAGCTTTACTGCTGGACAGTTTTCATACATGAGGCCCTAGAAGTGTGTTTGCTGCTCCAAGTACAACTGCTGTTTCTGTTGGTGACGCATGATTAGATTATAACACATTGATCTGTTCTTCGTTAGCAGATATAGTAAGTCTGAGTCGAACTCGTCTGCGCAGTAACAGCACCGGAGCCAAAAACTCCACTCCTCGCACCCTGGAACCCGGACTGAGTCGCCGACTACGGGGGGCAGAGAGAGACCCCTGAAAAGCAGAGCTCTACTCCTGGAAGCCGCGTCCCCAAATCTGCCTCGGTCTCGGCCCTCTCGCTGATCATTACCTCTGGTGAGATATTAACATTTCTGCTCTGACTGCAATGGTACAAAAAATAGTTTGATAAAATGTAAGTGTAATCGTTGTGAAAATCGTGGTTTTTGTTTATACGGTATGAATGTAAAAAAATTTCTTTTTGTTGCCTATGCAAAAAATTTTTTAAAACAAGGTTATATGCACATGGGACAGTTTTGCTGTGGAAACTTTCCGAACCAGGTCTGCATGTTGAAGTCTGCAAAGGATCATTTTGTACAGATTTTACCCCATTCAGTTTAGTGGGATAAAATCCAGGGTAAATTCACAACAGACACTAACATGCGGTGGAGTTTTCTCGCCATGCTGTTTTACAGAGCCACAGGCAGCTTCAGACTCGCACTTCCTGGTCAGGCTGTGGGCATCCAAACCCTTCTTGAACTCTGTAGTGATTCCCATGACAATTCTCTGGGAGAGTTCCACAGTCTCACGCTCAAACAGTAAAAAACCTTTCTATGTTTATGTAGAAACTTTCTTTCCTCAAGACGTAGAGGACGCCCCCATGTTCTGTATTCTGGTGGTTTAGAAATGTGACAATAGAAAATTGTCTGTAACACTGGTTACAGACGGATTTTCTATTGTGGTCTATGGGCACTGGTTACAGACGGATTTTCTATTGCGGTTTTATAGGCACTGGTTACAGATGGACTTTCTATTGAGGTCTATGGGGCGCTGGTTACAGTCGGATTTTCTATTGTGGTCTATGGGCACTGGTTACAGACGGATTTTCTATTGCAGTCTATGGGCACTGGTTACAGTTGGATTTTCTATTGAGGTCAATGGGGCACTGGTTACAGACGGATTTTCTATTGTGGTCTATGGGCACTGGGTACAGACGGATTTTCTATTGTGGTCTATGGGCACTGGTTACAGACGGATTTTCTATTGTGATCTATGGGCACTGGTTACAGTCAGATTTTCTCTTGCAGTCTATGGGCACTGTTACAGTCGGTTTTTCTTTGCAGTCTATGGGCACTGGTTACAGTCAGATTTTCTATTGCAGTCTATGGGCACTGGTTACAGTCGGATTTTCTATTGCTATCTATGGGCCCTGGTTACAGACGGATTTTCTATTGCAGTCTATGGGTCACTGGTTACAGACGGATTTTCTATTGTGATCTATGGGCACTGGTTACAGACGGATTTTCTCTTGCAGTCTATGGGCCCAGGTTAAAGGAGGATTTTAAATTGCAGGCTATGGGCACTGGTTACAGCCCGGATTTTCTTTGCAGTCTATGGGCACGGTTCAGTCGGATTTCTCTTGCAGTCTATGGGCACGGTTACAGACGGATTTTCTATTGCGGTTTTATGGGCACTGGTTACAGACGGATTTTCTATTGCGGTTTTATGGGCACTGGTTACAGACGGATTTTCTATTGCAGTCTATGGGCACTGGTTACAGTCAGATTTTCTATTGCAGTCTATGGGCACAGGTTACAGTCGGATTTTCTATTGCAGTCTATGGGCACTGGTTACAGACGGATTTTCTATTGCAGTCTATGGGCACTGGTTACAGACGGATTTTCTCTTGCGATCTATGGGCACTGGTTACAGTCAGATTTTCTATTGAGGTCAATGGGCACTGGTTACAGTCGGATTTTCTATTGTGATCTATGGGCACTGTTAAGAGGTTTTCTTTGTGATCTATGGGCACTGGTTACAGACGGATTTTCTATTGAGGTCTATGGGGCACTGGTTACAGTCGGATTTTCTATTGTGATCTATGGGCACTGGTTACAGTCAGATTTTCTATTGCGATCTATGGGCACTGGTTACAGACGGATTTTCTATTGCAGTCTATGGGCACTGGTTACAGACGGATTTTCTTTTGCGGTTTTATGGGCACTGGTTACAGTCGGATTTTCTATTGCAGTCTATGGGCACTGGTTACAGACGGATTTTCTATTGCAGTCTAGGGTAACTGGTTACGGGTCGGATTTTCTATTGCAGTCTATGGGCACTGGTTTACAGTCGGATTTTCTATTGCAGTCTAGGGGCACTGGTTACAGACGGATTTTCTATTGCAGTCTATGGGCACTGGTTACAGACGGATTTTCTATTGCAGTCTATGGGCACTGGTTACAGACGGATTTTCTATTGAGGTCAAGGGTGGTTCAGACGGATTTCTATTGAGGTCTATGGCACGGGTTACAGTGGATTTTCTATTGTGATCTATGGGCACGGGTTACAGTCAGATTTCTATTGCGATCAATGGGCACTGGTTACAGAGGGATTTTCTTTTGCGGTTTATGGGCACGGTTACAGACGATTTTCTATTGCAGTCTAGGGGCACGGGTTACAGACGGATTTTTTTGCGGTTTTATGGGCATGGTTACAGTCGGATTTTCATTGCGTCAGGCACGGTTACAGACGGATTTTCTATTGCAGTCTATGGGCACTGGTTACAGACGGATTTTCTATTGAGGTCTATGGGGCACTGGTTACAGATGGATTTTCTATTGAGGTCTATGGGCACTGGTTACAGTGGGATTTTCTATTGTGATCTATGGGGCACTGGTTACAGTGGGATTTTCTATTGTGATCTATGGGCACTGGTTACAGTCAGATTTTCTATTGCGATCTATGGGCACTGGTTACAGACGGATTTTCTATTGCAGTCTATGGGCACTGGTTACAGACAGATTTTCTATTGAGGTCAAGGGGGCGCTGGTTACAGACGGATTTTCTATTGTGATCTATGGGCACTGGTTACAGTCGGATTTTCTCTTGCAGTCTATGGGCACTGGTTACAGTCAGATTTTCTATTGCAGTCTATGGGCACTGGTTACAGACGGATTTTCTATTGCGGTTTTATGGGCACTGGTTACAGACGGATTTTCTATTGCAGTCTATGGGCACTGGTTACAGTCAGATTTTCTATTGCGATCTATGGGCACTGGTTACAGACGGATTTTCTATTGTGATCTATGGGCACTGGTTACAGTCGGATTTTCTCTTGCAGTCTATGCGTGTGGTACAGTCGGATTTTCTCTTGCAGTCTAGGGGCACTGGTTACAGTCGATTTCTCTTGCAGTCTACGGTGCTGTTACATCGATTTTCTTTGCAGTCTATGGGTGCTGGTTACAGTCGGATTTTCTCTTGCAGTCTACGGGTGCTGGTTACAGTCGGATTTTCTCTTGCATTACGATGCTGTACAGTGGGATTTTCCTTGCAGTCTATGGGCGCGGGTTTTCCCATTTCGGATTTTCGGCAGATTCTAAATAGTAAATCCGCCGAAAATCCGACCAGGAGCCAGTGCTCTGGAGACGAGGCCTTAGGCTTAGTTTTCATAAATGAGGCGCACAGTCTGTGCCATTTTCGTTACCTTATTTCTAATCTATACTGTCAGTACTGACGCCTATGGAATACTAATATGGGTTTACTTTGTTCCAACAGATGATTTTGGCACCGGATCTCTTATGAGTCCTATATCCCCGCATTCTCTGTCATCTAACCCGTCATCCAGGGACTCGTCTCCCAGCAGAGAGACAGCGGTGGCAGTCACAAGTCTGCGCCCCCCCAATTATTATACATAGTTCTGGCAAGAAATATGGCTTCACCCTGCGTGCCATCCGTGTTTACATGGGAGAAAGTGACGTGTACACCGTGCATCACATGGTTTGGGTGAGTGACCCACCCGTCCGCTTGTGTGGAGTCCAGTGTGAAAGGTTGTTTAACCCCTTTTTTGTGTGTTCCTCCAGAGCGTAGAAGATGGTGGTCCAGCTCATGAAGCAGGCCTGAGGGCCGGGGATCTGATTACACATGTCAATGGAGAATCCGTCCTTGGCTTAGTACACATGGACGTTGTGGAGCTTCTGTTAAAGGTAGGTGATCATAGCTGCTTGGTACGTTGTGATACATTACACCTGGTTCACATATGTGTCCATTCGGTGCCAAGGTGAAAACGGACGCCTGGGGATCCACTTCACAATAGACAACAATGGCGCCCGACGGACCTTAATGGGTCTGTTGGTTTCTGAGGCGGTGTCAGTCGTTAGGCTTTCCGTCATTCCGAACAGAACCTCCAACACAGAGATGAAAATGGACACCTGAGGATCCATTTCACAACAGACACCCACAGCACCCGATGGGCCCTGTTAATTACAATGGGTCGGTTGGGTTTTCGCCGCGGTATCTGTCGCTATTTTTACCATCATTCCCGACGGAACATGCGACAGAGCTTCCGAACAGAATCTCCGACGCATGGATGAACCTAGCCTTAGAAGGTTTGATCAGTGGAAGTGCTGAAAACCCCACTGATCGCTAAAACTAAGGTGCTAAAGTGCCCAGCTGAGCACTGTGACCAAGTGTGTGGGGTGTGAATCTAAAAAAAAAAAAAAAAAAAACAAAAAAATAAAATGGTGGAAATGTACTTGGACTGGTACCTTACGCACCAATCTAAGGCTGTGTTCACACGGCATAATTGCAGCGCGTACAGTACGGCCGCAATTACGCCGGGTGGTTTGGGTGTCATGCTGATACACACGTTCTCCTGCGGTGCGGGGAGGGGAGGGGGGGGGGCGGCAGCCCGTCACCCCTATTGACATCCATTACTCGCGGCACGTATTTGCCGCAAGTAATTGACATGTCACTTATATCCCCATGCGTACAATACGATCGTATGAGAACTATGGATTACCGTAATTTCAGCACGCATCTCGCTAGTATTAGAGCGTAAATACAAGGCGAAATGCGCACCGAAATTACCCCGTGTGAACATACCCTAAGGCTATGTTTACACCACAGATTTTATCCCTGAATTCGACAAGCCTTATGCATTGGGACCCTTGTCAAAATCCTCATGAGTCTCATTTATTTGATTGGGAATCCATGCCATTGTTCATACTCAGAACTAAGGTGCAGTCTTTTTGACTTGTCAATTGTTTGTTGCAGATGCCACTTAGATTTCATGTCGGGTAGTCATGGCAGGGACCAGCCCCATTGAAATGAGACTAAACCCATCTGTATCCACAGCAAAAATCAATAGTCAAAAAAAGAAGAAAAAAAAATATAATAAATATAAATAGTTAAAATCAACCCCCCCCCCCCCCCCTTGCCATTTTACACAATAAAATTAAAAGTTTCGCATAACTGGTATCGTCGTCTCTGTAAAAGTCCGATCTATGCCATATAGCGTCATTTATTCTGTACACAATAGAAGAAAAAAATCCCAAACGCTAAAGCTGCTGTTATTTGGTCATTTAGGGCGACATGTATGGACGGGGCTGCGCCAGACTTCCGGCGTCTTTTCAGCCCAACATCTATAGCAGGCCCTTTCGCTATAGTTTTAAACCTTCCGCATGCCAATATTAGGCGCATTACAGAGCGCCCGCGGCACTTTGTAAACGCGCCTGATTTTGGGGGGCGTGTGGGAGATGTGGCGTACTAGAACTGTAGCGAAGCTGTAGATTTATAGCTTCAGTAGGCAATTCCAGGCGCATTACTGCTGGAACAGGTAGAGCAGTTTCAAAGTGGTTTACCTGAGTCAGAATTATCCTTTAGCGCTGGAATGCGCCTGATTTATGACCGTCAGTGGACCGGGTTCATAGATCAGGCGCTTTCTACACTAATATAATGCGCATAAAAATTGGCGTCTAAATGGCAAAAATCATACATGTCGCCCTATGTGTCCTAAAAAAAATTGGAATGAAGAGTCATCAAAAATTCACATTTACCTACCTCGGGTCCATAGGAGTAAAAAGTGAAAAACTTATTGGAGCTCATAGCAGCCAATCAGAGAACACAGCAACCAATCAGAGCTCCCCTTTTATTTCATGTAGGGCGACATGTATGAACGGGACTGCGCCAGATATCTGGCATCTTCACAGCCCGAAATCAGGCGCCGCCCCGTTCAAACATTTTCAAACCTCCCGCACGCCACTGCGGGGCGCATTACATCGTGCCTGCAGCGCTTGGTAATGTGCCCGACCTGCGGGATGTGGGGCGCACTAGAACCGTAGCGAAACTACATATTTATAGCTTCGTTAAGGCATTTCTGGGCACATTACAGCTGGAACAGATAGAGCACTATCAAAGTGGTTTACCTGATCACGAACTGTCGCCGAGCGCTGGAATGCACCTGATTTATGACCCGCTGTAGAGCAGGTTCATAAATCAGGTGCATTCTATGCCTTTTTTATTTGCATTAAATTTGCCGTGAAAGCGACAAATTTCATGCATGTCGCCCATAGTGCTCTGATTGGTTGCTACGGGCAACAAAGAAAGGTGGTTTTTTTTACATTTCACCCCACTTAAAAAAAATATTTCGGTTTTCCAGTAAATCTTATAGTACAGTCAATGACAACATTAGAAAGTACATCTTGTCCCGCAAAAAACAAGCCCTAATATAACTATATAGATGGAAAAATAAAAAAGTTTTGGCTTTTGAAAGGCAGGAAGGAATAAAGCAAAGAGCCAGAAACTATGACCGGCTGTCAGGAAAGTGTTAAAGACTAAAGCTCAGTAGAGAGTTACTCCGCTTTTCACATAGATGAAAACTATGGGCCACGGTTTAGGTCTAAAACTCACTTTTTACCCCATAGATTTCTATGGGGAAAAAAGTGAGTTTTAGACCAAAACTGTTTCATACATGTGGCCCTATGTAATATGGTAAAGTGTCACTTGCTATCTGGTCCTCATTTTCTTTGAGCTAGCGGGGTACGATCTCCCATACTGTCTGCCGGAGTTTATTGTATTTGGACTTTTATCGTTCCATGATCGGTACTGGGTTTTTTTTGCCATGAATGACGGCAGCCGTTGCTTTATCCTACACCACACACGTTGCCGATTTTAAATTTCTGAAAAATTATATTATATGTAATACACTTTTCTTTTTTTCAGAGCGGCACAAAAGTGTCACTGAGAACCACCCCTCTGGAAAACACTTCCATAAAGATTGGCCCTGCAAGAAAAAACAGCTGTAAAGGCCGCATGGCCAGGAGGACCAAGAAAAGCAGGAAGAGGGAGAGTCAGGACAGGTAAACATGGGAGCTCTTAGAGGAGTAGGTAAAATCAGGTAATCGACATCAATAGACTTGGTAACTTTTGTCTGCTTGTAGAAGCACAGTTGCGTACGGCGATAGAAAATCATAATTTTTTTTTATAATAATCATGTATTTAAAATGTTGCTTCTGTGTTTTTTGTTTTTTTTATAACAGTGGAATAGGCTCCGATCTAGAGGAAAAAAATGATACAGCCCTTATTTCTGTCCATAGTAATGGCTCCTATTGAGTAACTGTATGGACAAAATGGTCATGTGACCCTGGTATCCAGGTAACAGTAGTGTATGGAGGAGCAGAACTTCTCCAGTATTACCACCTCCAGCAGTGTCTTATCATGTGACCACCACACAGGTCATGTGACCCTGGTATCCAGGTAACAGTAGTGTATGGAGGAGCAGAACTTCTCCCTATTACCTCCTCCAGCACGTCTTAACATTGACCACCACACCGGTCATGTGACTCTTGTATCCAGGTAACAGTAGTGTATGGAGGAGCAGAACTTCTCCAGTATTACTACCTCCAGCAGCGTCTTATCATGTGACCACCACACAGGTCATGTGACTGGTATCCAGGTAACAGTAGTGTATGGAGAAGCAGAACTTCTCCAGTATTACTATCTCCAGCAGCGTCTTATCATGTGACCACCACACAGGTCATGTGACTGGTATCCAGGTAACAGTAGTGTATGGAGGAGCAGAACTTCTCCAGTATTACTACCTCCAGCAGCATCTTATCATGTCACCATCACACAGGTCATGTGACCCTGGTATCCAGGTAACAGTAGTGTATGGAGGAGCAGAACTTCTCCAGTATCACCACCTCCAGCAGTGTCTTATCATGTGACCACCACACAGGTCATGTGACCCCTGGGAGCCAGGTAACAGTAGTGTATGGAGGAGCAAAACGTCACCAGTATTACCACCTCCAGCAGCCTTATCATGTGACCACCACACAGGTCATGTGACCCCTGGTATCCGAGTAACAGTAGTGTATGAGGAGCAGAACTTCTCCAGTATTAGCACCTCCAGCAGGGTGTTATCATGTGACCTCCACACAGGTCATGTGACCCTAGTAAACCAGTAACAGTAATGTATGGAGGAGCAGAACTTCTCCAGTATTACCACTCCAGCAGTGTCTTATCATGTGACCACCACACAGGTCATGTGACCCTGGTATCCAGGTAACAGTAGTGTATGGAGGAGCAGAACTTCTCCAGTATTACCACCTCCAGCAGCGTCTTATCATGTGACCACCACACAGGTCATGTGACCCTGGTATCCAGGTAACTGTAGTGTATGGAGGAGCAGAACTTCTCCAGTATTAGTACCTCCAGCAGCGTCTTATCATGTGACCACCACACAGGTCATGTGACCCAGTTATCCAGGTAACAGTAGTGTATGGAGGAGCAGAACTTCTCCAGTATTACGTCCTCCAGCAGCGTCTTATCATGTGACCACCACACAGGTCATGTGACCCTGGTATCCAGGTAACAGTAGTGTATGGAGGAGCAGAACTTCTCCAGTATTACCTCCTCCAGCAGCGTCTTATCATGTGACCACCACACAGGTCATGTGACCCTGGTATCCAGGTAACAGTAGTGTATGGAGGAGCAGAACTTCTACAGTATAACCACCTCCAGCAGCGTCTTATCATGTGACCACCACCACAGGTCATGTGACCCTGGTATCCAGGTAAACAGTAGTGTATGGAGGAGCAGAACTTCTCCAGTATTACCACCTACCAGCAGTGTCTTAGCATGTGACCACCACGTAGGTCATGTAACCATGGTATCCAGGTAACCGTAGGACATGGAGGAGCAGAACTTCTCCACTATTACTACCTTCAACAGCATCTTATCATGTGACCACCACACAGGTCATGTGATCCTGCTATCTAGGTAACAGTAGTGTATGGAGGAGCTGAACTTCTCCAGTATGACCACCTCCAGCCGTGTCTTATCATGTGACCCTGGTATCAAGGTAATAGTAGTGTATGGAAGAGCAGAACTTCTCCAGTATTACCACCTCCAGCAGTGTCTTATCATGTGACCATGGTATCCAGGTAACAGTAGTGTATGGAGGAGCAGAACTTCTCCAGTATTACCACCTCCAGCAGCATCTCATGTGACCACCACACTGGTCATGTGACCCACGGAGCAGCGTCTTATCATGTGACCACCACACAGGTGATCTCCAGTAGGAACAAAAATATTATTTGCTTCTAAATTTTAAGACAAAGGGGTAAGAAGCACCTATACATAATAATATATTTACTCAGTTGTCTCCACCACAGCACACCTGAACTTGCCTTCCTCTCATAGAACAAAAAACCAGAGTGGTTTAGCAGCCCCCGCCTTATTGTTCTCTTTTCACAGATCTTTTGGCTCTAAGGATACAGTCACGCCATCCTTTTGTTTTTAACCTAAAAATGAGCAGAAGTAGAGGTTTCACAACATGAGAAGAACTGTTCCTCAGGGTAGTTCATCCCACAAAAAATGCCCGTGCACAGCTCTGTGTACAGAAAAATAAAACCGGGTATGTTCACATAGCGTTTTTGATCAAGTTTTTAGATCCGTTTTTGGATCCGTGTTTCGGACCCTAAACCGACCCAAATGGGCATCTCTCAATGTGATTTACATTGCTTTCATAGTGAAACACGCATCGGCGCCTTTTTTCAACTATAGGGTGCGTTCCTGCTGCAGAAAAAATGCATCCAAACACGCACCTGCATGTTGGATGCGTTTTATGCAGCACTTTTGAATGCGTTTTTTGGATCTACAATGTATCCAGAAATGCTGTGTGAACATCCCCTGTTATTTTTTGTTTGCTTGCAGGTGGTGATCGAGCTTCTGGCTCTCCCCTATCGGGGGTCGTCAGCGTGTATTTTCACCGTGACATTGTGCCCTCTGAGGGCATCAGGAAACCAGTCTGTTCTTTAGCTGGCTGATCTTCCTTTTCGCTGCTCCCCTGTCCCCACATGCTGCTGCCGCGGCCTCTTTTTTTTTTTTCTGATTCCTGTAGCCTCACCTTTGGGTGCATGGTACCGAAGGGGTGATGCTGCAACACTCGAAGACTTCAGATGGGGGAGTTGGCGGACCTCAGGAGTTCCATTTTCCTGTGGCCCTCAGCGGCAAGTCTTGCGAGGTTTGGGAGCACTTTCCCCCACATGGCTCTAGCCGGTAGCAGGGCAGGCCAGGCCTGCTGCGCTGGTTTTGGACAACCATTGCGATACCGCTGCATTTTCACCGCATGGCACTGGCACCGTCTGCTGCGGAATAGGATGGTCCCCCCCAGGAGCTGCAGACACTCCTTATCTGCCTTGCAATGCTCTGGGGCTGCAATTTTAAATTTAGTCCCCGATCTCTGGAGGCCTAGGCCGTGCCCTTTCCTGGACTTGTTCCGCCGCCAGAGACTTAATTCGCCTGCACCCGTCGCCACAAGAAGTTTACTTGGGGCCAGCCGCAGGGCCCGACCCCACCTGCCAGAAGTCGGTGTCCCCGAAATGGGCCAGGTCTCTCTCATTAGCGATGGGTGACCTGTCCAGACTGTCCCAGCATATGCCATCTATGCTTGCTGCCCAGCTTAGCATCCTCAAGGGCTCTGCACCTGGCGCATCCTGTATAGAGGGTTAATGTAAGGGTCTTCACAAAGGTCCTGGCACCCCTGATGGCGATCCTTCGCCTCAGGGGCGTTACCGTTATTCCCCATTTGTACGACCTTCTAGTGAAGCTCCGTCACGATGCACCAGTCTGGACAGCATCAGGATCACCCAAGGCTCCTCTTTGCGCTTCTGTTGGGTCATCAACTTCGACAAGTCCTGCTGCAATCCCATCCCAGATAATGAATTTTTTGGGATTAATTCTCGACACTCAGGTAGCGAGATTGTTTCCTCCACTGAGAAAAATACAGCGTTTATGGTCAGGCATTGCCCTGCTTCAGGAACGCACCCCACACACTCTTTGCTCTTGCTTGCGGGTGCTCAGCAGGATGGTGACTGCCTTCGCAGCAGTGCCCTTCGCCCAGTTTCATTCTCGCCCCCTGCAGCGGGCAATCCTGGCGCGTTGGGATGGTTCTTTTAATGTCCATGGACACAGTGATTTTCCGTCCACCCCAGGTCTGGGCCGACCTCGGCTGTCGGCAGGTCTCCTTTATGGTTTTTCAGGGAGACTTCTTCTGTCACCATAATGGTTGATCATCACTATTGATACCAGTGCGTTGGGGTGGGATGCCGTGTCTGGCACATGGACGACTCTGGGTCTCTGGTTCACCAGGGTATCCAGTCTTCATCAATGTCCTGGATCTCAGAGCCATTTTCCTAGTGCTCTTGCATTGGTCCCCACTCCTTCATGGTCACTCAGTTCGGAGTAAGTGCGACAACACCACAGTGGTGGCCTATCTAAATCATCAGGGAGGCACCAGGAGCCGAGCGGCATTTCTGGAAGCCTCAAAGATCCTGCACTGCTCGGTTCTGGCCCTGTTGGCAACTTTCAGGGGCTCAGTCCTGAACATCTCAGCCGGGATTGGGCTCTTCTCCGAAATAATTTTTCTTCTCTGCCTGAGATGGGACACACCAGACGTTGATCTGTTTGCATCACACCTCAATCATCAACCCTCGAGTTATGCATCCAGGTCCCAGGATTCCCAGACTTTCGTGGAAGATGTGCTATAGGGCAATCGAACCGTGGAATTTAAATCTTGTTTGGAAGGCCATGCAGTCCTCACCTTTTGAGCCATTATGGGAAGTATCCCTGCGTTTGCTTTCATGGAAAGCGGCCTTCCTGGTGGCCGATACTTCCACCCGCCGAGTGTCTGAACTGGAAATCCCCTTCTTCGGTACTGCTTAAGAACAAGGTTGTCCTATGCCCCGTTCCTTCTTGTCTCCCTAAGGTGGTTTCATGGGTTCATATCGATGAGAACATGGGTTCTGCCTTCTTTTTGCCCCCTCTCCCTCTCATCCCAGAGAGCGGGCGTTATAGGGTTTAGACATCATCAGGACTGTTCAGGTCTACCTCTCTGCTGCTGAATGTTTTAGTCGCTCAGAGGCCCGTTTTGTCATTCAAGAGGGCCCGCGCAGGGATCTAGCGGCCTCTTAGGCCATCATTGCCAGTTAGATCCGGTCTGCGATTTCGGTCTATGGCTGAACCTCTTCCTTTCCGGGTCAACATCCATTCCACGCGAGCGGTTGGTGCCTCCTGGGCGGTTCGGTATCAAGCTGCAACTTTGCAGGTTCCCAAAGCTTCCACCTGGGCTTCAGTCCACACTTTTTCGAAGTTCTACCAAATCCATACCGTGGTCTCAGCTGACGCAAACCTCGGCCATAAGGTGCTTCAGGCATCGGTGTGCTAAGGCTTGGCACTGCTGAAGAATTTTTCGTTGTGACATTTGTCTCCCGACCCTCTGGGACTGCTATTGGACATCCCAAGGTGCCGTGTCCCCCAATGATATTGACATGAAATTAGGATTTTTGTACTTACTGTAAAATCGTTTTCTTGTCTGATTCATTGGGGCACACAGGTTCCTCCCTCTTTCTTTTATGTAATTTTTTTCTGGATTCCCACTTGATGTTTCCTACCTGGAATCAAACTATGGTTTAACTTCTCTACTACGGCTTTTGTACCAACTGTTCAGCCTGGTGTCAGGAGAAGGGATATAGTCCATCACGTTTGGTTTCTGCCTAGTGTCAGCCTCCTAGACAAGGGCCTATACCCAAGGTGCTGTGCTCCCAATGAATCAGGCGAGAAGAGGATTTACAGAGTTTATCCATGTTTAAAAAGGTACAGGAACAGCTCCAGTGGACACGGAATGTCTGCACACTGACGCGTTTCGCACAAAGCCTTAGGCCATGTTCACATGGCTTATTTTGGGACGGATTTGGTCCCGTATTCCGCGCCGTACTGCGCGAAATACTGCGCTAATCCATCCCAGGCATTACAGTAATCCACATAGAGAACTATGGATTCCGTCTCCTCTCCCCGCTCGCGAAATACGGCGAGCAGGGAGAAAGTGACATGCACATTATCCCGGCGGGATACGCGCCGTGGACAATGGTTGTTTATGGGGCCGGCGAGCTGCCGCCCACAAACCCAACCCCCCCCACCACCACCCCCCGCGGCGTAATTGCGGGCGAAATCCGTTCCCGCAATTACGCCGGCAGTAAGCCGTGTGAACATGGTCTTATTCGTAGTGTCCAACTGTGAATGCCGAAACGCGTCAGTGTACAGACATTTCGTGTCCACTGGAGCCTGTATCTTTTTAAACATGGTTAAAGTATAGTTTTTTTATATTTCCTACTGGTTGGATGAGCTGGCAGATATTCTCTATTGTTTTAAAGGGGTTTTGACACTTGTCAAAGTCCCTGGTGGTGATCAGCTCTGCCGGTTCCCTTCTGTGGTAGTTTTGAAGATAGCCGACTTAGACACAACCACGACCATCTCTCAATGCTCTGAAGCCGGCACATAGTGAGCTACAAGTCACAAAACCCCTTTAAATTTGAAGATTCTGCTTCATGATACATCCCTCACTCACATAAAAGATTAAAGAATTTTATAGAATTTTCAGAATCACAGGATGGAGACTTGCCACAAAGACTTTTTTTTATTATTTTTTTATGTCCACCACAGCGACTTGAGCTATAGACAGTTTAGGGCCATGTTATTGAGCTAATGTGCCTTTTCTGAAGAAAAGCTTGAGCACTTTACGGTTTGACAATATTATTGTCCTCAAAAATGACATCATCATCACCAAACCTATTATCTGTCGGAGGAAGGAGAGAAGCTCCTCAAGGTGTGTGTCCCTCACCTGCTCCTCCTGACGTGCAGCCTCATGAAATGGGATTGATTCCTTCACGCCTCATTTTTCCATGTTTCATTAGAACCGGGCACGAGTTCCAGCATCATCTCCGACATCATATTGATGAGTGATATCACTTTCCTCCACTTCTCCACTCTCCACGGTTGCTTCTCTCTAGCGCATTGTTACCTGCTTTTACTTGTTTTGTTTGGAGTTGGTTCTCGTTTGGCTTTTCTAGATGTAAATCCCATTTCATACAGCGGTTTCTCACAGTTCTGTCACAGACATTGGGCCTTATGTATGAAAACGGTCTAGCAGTAAGACTGTCCTTGTTGCCATAGCAACCAATCAGAGCTCATCTTTTATGTTTCCAGAGCACTACATGAAATGAAAGCTGAGCTCTGATTGGTTTCTATGAGCTTTGGTTACTTTGGGCAACAAGGACAGTCTTACAACTAGACATATACGGCCCACTGACTCCTA
The DNA here is from genome assembly GCA_025379985.1 of Phyllomedusa bahiana. Taxonomy (NCBI): domain Eukaryota; kingdom Metazoa; phylum Chordata; class Amphibia; order Anura; family Hylidae; genus Phyllomedusa; species Phyllomedusa bahiana. The sequence continues at coordinate 71,882 of JAODAL010003873.1, read as the reverse complement.
TTTCCGCCACTTGTTCATCATTTGTTGCTCTGTACATATCCTATTTTCCAGGCATATTGCCCCAGAGTTTTCTCTCCTGAATCTTTCACATCTTTCTTGCTTTACCTGGATGTTGCCCTTTGATAACCCTCCCATTTTCTTTGTGCTTGGCCGGTATTTTACACACAGCTGATTGGGAACAACCAACATCTGCTGCCGCACTCTGTTGAATTTCCAATGTAAAGGAGTTGTATAGTGCTTTCCATTGAAACCATTGATAGGTTTTTTCATTGGACCAATTCTTTCTTACAATTACACATTCCCTTTTACCTTTAGAACAATTTTCACTTTTAGACTACTGCCCGGATTTATTTTTGAAATGCAAATTACAAGGTGATTCCTCTTTTTTTTTTTTTTCTTTCTTTTTTTCCTTCCTTGATTTGGAGAAACATCTGCCAGTCACATAATGATTTCCTTCCATGTGCATGAGAGATAGGTCATGAAGCAGAGTATGCAGCTATTACACTTTGTTCAGTGTTAGTCTGTGACTCGTGGATTTGCTACGGTATAAGGGTATGTTCACAAGATCTACTGTGGCGCGTACAGTACATCGTGTCTTTCGGGAGCTTGCGCTGATACACGCGTACTCCCACGATGCGGGCCTGTAGCCCGCTGGCCCATTGACATTCATTACTCGCAGCGCGTATTCGCCGTGAATAATTGACATGTCACTGATCTCCCCGCGCGTACAATACGAGCGGGGAGAGGAGGCGTAATCCATAGTTCTCTATGAGAGCTATGGATTACCGTAATTTCGGTGCGCATCTCGCCCATAGTAGAGCGCAAATACGCTGCGAAATGCACAGCGAAATTACCGCGTGAACATACCCTAATGATAATCATTTCTATTCATATAGCACCAACATAATCCGCAGCACTTTACAAATCAGAGGGTATAAGTACGGACAGGAAAAAAAAAATGACACCGTCAAAAGCTACGTACAAGGTGTGAGGGACCTGCTCGGAATTGATGATATGAACTAATAAAGCCGGCGACCAGAGGCTTAGCTTAAAGCTCCTGGGCCCCAATGCAAAATCTTTAAAAGGGCCCCTAACTGTCATATGTGATTTATAATACTTGTGTCTCCTTATGTGGCAGAGGGGTCTTTTGGCCCCCGCAGGCTCCAGGGCCTGGTAGCGACTGCTACTCTTGCACCCCTCATGGCTACTCCACTGCTGGTGACCACCTCTACATGGGGTGGGGAGTCCACAATATTTGCTGGTGGTTGTGTGCATTTTTAATTCTGAACCTTTCATTATCTCTGCCTCTTTGTAGAAAGCGTTCCCTCTTCAAGAAAATTTCTAAGCAATCAACAGTATTACAGACCAGTAGGAGCTTCTCCTCAGGACTTCATCAGTCGTTGTCTTCCAGTGAGAGCCTTCCAGCGTCTCCGACCCACAGCCTGTCCCCTGGCCCCACAACACCTAGTCGCAGTCCTGCCCCTGATATGCCCGCTGGTAAGTCTTCATGACGGTGGATGGATATAACAAAGGCATGTCATTATACCAATATCCATGGTAAATTACATGTTGTTTATGATGCCCATTTTACCACTGAACTAGTAAGTATGATCTATGCACTCAAGTGTCCATCGATCCACCAGACACAAAGGGCATCATATATGAATGGAGCTGCGGCAGAAGTCTGGCGTCTTTTCAACCCGAAAACTGGTGCAGCCCCATTCGCTATATTTTTAACCAGGTGCACTCCAGTATCAGGCACCTAACAATGCGCCCGATGCACTTTGTAATACGCCTGAGATCGGGAGGCGTCGCACTACAACTGTACAAAGCTGCACATTTATAGCTTCAGTACAGCAAGACCTTGTGAAGATGGTGGTGGAAGCTGGTAAGATTTTGTCATTATCCACAGTGAAATGAGTACAGTATAAACAAGGCCACTTCACCATGAAGAAGCAGTTACTCCGAAAGAAACATATAAAAGCCAGATTAATGTTTGCAAATGCACAGGAACAAAGACCTACATTGTTGGAGACACGTCCTGTGGTCTGATGAAGCTAAAATAGAACCCTTTGGCAACAATGACAATTGTTACGTTTGGAGGAAAAATGGAGAAGCTTGAAAGCCTAAGAACACCATCACAACTGTGAAACACTGGGGTGGCAGCATCATGTTGTGGGGTTGTTTTGCTGCAGGTGGGACTGGTGCACTTCACAAAATAGATGGCATCATGAGGAAAGAAGATTATGTGGCAATACTGAAGCAACATCTCAAGACATCGGCCAGGAAGTAAAGCTTGGGCGGAAATGGGTCTTCCAAATGGACAATGACCCGAAGCTACGGCCAAACTGGTTACAAAGTGGCTTAAGGAGAACCAAGTCCATGTTTCATCACAAAGCCCTGATCTCAATCCTACTGAAAATTTATGGGCAAAGCTGAAAAGGCCGGTGCAAACAAAGTGACCTACAAACATGGCTCAGTTACACCAGTTCTGTCAGGAGGAAGGAGTCAAAATTCCTACCAACAATTGTGAGAAGCTTGTGGGAGGATCCAAAACGTTTGACCCAAGTCCTACAGTTTAAGGCAAAGCCACCAAATACTAATGAAATGGATGTAAACTTTTGACTTTGCAGAAAGTAATAAAAATGCCTTAAAAATGATCTCTCATTATTCTGGCATTTGGCAAATATAAATAATTTTGGTTCTTAATTGACCTAAAATGGGGAAAGTTTATTCTGATTTCATGTCAGATAGTGAGAAAAACCTGCAGATGGGGCTTTTTATATAGTGGATGGAAACTTCTGGTGTGTGCATATATATATGTATGTATATATATATATATATATGTATATATATATATATATGTATATATATATATATATATATATATATATATATATATATATGTATATATATATATATATATATATATATGTATGTATATTTTATATATATATAATTATTTTTTTTTTCTTCAAAAAAAACACCCAATTTTCGCAACAACAAAAAACATAAAATAGTCACATGTGAATATGTTAAAAAAAAATTAAAAAGGTTGATGGTGGCATCCCATTAATTGTAAAACCCTTTCTGTTTCCCAGATAATGTGTCACCTCAGAGTACCTCTCCATGCTCCAGTACACCAAGCTCACCGGCCGGTCACATTCGGCCCAGTTCACTTCAGTGCTTAGCACCCAAGCTGAGCGGTCAACGTTACAAAGTAGGCCGAAGGAAGTCCACAAGCAGCATTCCCCCATCTCCGCTGGCTTGCACCCCGTCACCTGCTCATCAGGCACCATCTTCCCCACAACGTTCTCCCTCTCCTTTGTTGCCTGGACACTCGAGAACCAGTCACGGGGTTTTCCAGGGCAAAACTTTGTCACCCCCTGCAATTGTACTGCAAGGAGCACGTAGCCGAGCAACAGAAGCCCCTCGCTCGCCTCTTTTAAAAAGGGTACAGTCCGTGGAGAAGATGGCCAGCCACTTCAACTGCGGTCGCAAGACGGCGCCTCCGGAAGGTCAGGCGTGGGAGGAATCGCTGGACGGCACAGACGGTACATCTGATCCTGGGAGTCGGAATAAAGACTGGGGAGCAGAAAAACATGAGCGCGACTCGGAGGTCGTCGTCATGAGGAGGCTCAATCTCTCGGAGAGAAGGGACTCCTTCAAAACGCAGGAAGCCGTGCAGGAAGTTAGCTTTGATGAGCAGGAGACCGTGGGGGGCGATGGTGGGCAGAAGACAGAGGGCAACTCCGTGCTGTGGGAGCGGCTGCCGCACCAAACCTCGTGGGTTCAAGCGAGACCGGCGAGTATATCCTCCGTAATTACAGCCCATGAACAGCAGTGCCGCTTGGTGCCACAGATTGCTGTCCAAACCTCGGAAAGCGAAGAGCAAGACAAGGCCTCCGGGCACTGGGAGTGTCAAGCTTTTTATCCCCTCCAGCCTACGAGCAGAGACCGATGCCCGCTTGTGTCTTGGTTGTCCGAGCCGACCGCCGCTAGTCCAGACAGACAGGACGAGGGTCGTCTTATTCCTATGCAGCTGTTTTCTGTAGACACAGATGTGCAGTTGGAAAGTAACAAAGGGGGTAAGGGCAAAGAACGCGAACAAACAGAACCGTCGGCAAAGAAGGCGAGCTGAGCGGATCGGGCGGCTCTGACTCTACCGGCGAACTAAGTGCTTTGAAGCTTCACACGAGAAACGTCTACGGGACGCAGACAATTTTTGTGCAGGATTTCGAGTGTGAGCCTGGGAAAGAAGTTTTTACTTTTTTATGTAACTTAACTTTCATGGTATGGTTTTGATACTTTGTAAACCTTTTGTTGTACTTGTATTTATATATGATATCAGTGGCATGCATCGTTTGTTACGGTTCAACCTGAAGTCGAAAATGTCCTTCGAGCTACATTCCTCCAGAGATTATAATAGGCTACGTTGACCTTGACATTGACACCTGCAGCACCCCCCCACATTGTCTGGTAGACGACCTTCGTCTAGTTTTCCGCCATAAAAATTGGTAAAGGGCGCGAGTACAAGTTGTGGATTTGGGTTTTAGGAATAGGACTTCAATGTTTAAATTTAAAATTCCCCCTAGAAACCTTTTAATTTCGCCTGAAGTTGAGGTATCACTAACTTGCTTGGAAAGGGAAGATCTCTCCGTGGGGAGAGCGCCTATATAGACGTGTGGAGATACGAAATTGCCTTTTTGCACTCCACGAAGCATCTGCATATCACAAGGCATTATGGGAAAGGAGCTGAAAAGCTCTAGCGCCCTCTGTTGGATGTAACAAATCCTCAATTTGCTTTTGACCCACTGGGTCTTTGAAAAGCAAGAAGGGATATTTAGCCAAGCCAGCATCACCCATCTGTAGACAGCCGTTTCGGGTTTTGCCCCTCGTCAGTACAGAGCAGAGCGATGCTGGCTTGGCTGAGTGGGAGGCAATGAGTAGCTCAGAAAGGGAAGATCTCTCCTTAGGGAGAGCGCTTATATAGGCGTGTGGAGATTCGAAATTGCCTTTTTGCGCTTCTCGAAGCATCTGCATATCACAAGGCATTATGGGAAAGGAGCTGAGAAGCTCTAGCGCCTTCTTTTGGATGTAACAAATCCTCAATTTGCTTTTGACCCCTTGTGATATGCAGATGCTTCGTGGAGCGCAAAAAGGCAATTTCGAATCTCCACGCGCCTATATGGCACTCTCCCTAAGGAGAGATCTTCCCTTTCTGAGCTACTCACTGCCTCCCACCCAGCCAAGCTTACATCGCTCTGCTCTGTACTGATGAGGGGCAAACACCCCGAAACAGCTGTATGCAGATGGGTGATGCTGGCTTGGCTAAATATCCCTTCTTGCTTTCCAAAGATCCAATGGGTCAAAAGCAAATTGAGGATTTGTTACATCCAAAAGAGGGCGCTAGAACTTCTCAGCTCCTTTCCCATAATGCCTTGTAACTTGCTTGGTGCAGATCCTGAGATCTCCCATCACCTTACTATAGACTATGGGACATAACCACTTCAGGCGAAACAGCTTCTTTTATATCCTCTGAACATTGATGTCTGGATGGAGCGATCCTGCACCATTCAACAGGCTGTTGGTGCTAAAACTGCCCGGACCGCTCCAAAGTGGATGGTATTGTCTATTTGGGTGGAGTTAGTACAAGCTCCACCCCTTTGCCAGTCACTAGAAATTATGTGGCGGGCCATATATTGTAAAAGCCTGGAACAGAGCTTGCAGGCTTCCAAAGAGACGTTCAGGAAGACAGAGGGACCTATTTCCCTCTATCGTGTGTGTATAACTTATGTTGCATTCCTAAAGTCTGATGCAAAAGGAAAAAAAAAATGCTTGTAGTTACTCTAAAAGAGTATTTGAATCTCAGGCACTAATAGGATATTGCATACATGTCTGATAGGTGCAGGTCCCACCTGTGGAACCCACACCCATTTTGAGAATGAGCCCCCAAAACAGAACAGAGAGTCGGTCACACTTGTGCAGTACTCTCCATTGTGTTCTATGGGAGTTCCGAGCCGCAAGTATCCTATTAATATGCCTTAAATGTCTGAGATGGGAACACCATTTAAATGTGGTGTTTCCACCATAGAATCTGATCAAAATCTGATAGGTGCGGGTCCTGCCTCGGGAATGGGTTCCTCAAAGTGCCGGCTTAGAACGAAGAGCCGGTCACACTTACGCACAATTCTCCATTCTGTTCTATGGGAGTTCTGATTACAGCCAAACACGCCGCTTACATGTACTCAGAACTCCCATAGAGCAGAATGGAGAACACAGCGCTCCCCTGTACTGGGAACTCCCATAGAACAGAATGGAGAACACAGCGCTCCCCTGTACTGGGAACTAACATAGAACAGAATGGAGAAGACAGCGCTCTCCTGTATTGGAAACTCCCATAGAACAGGATGGAGAACACAGCGCCCCCCTGTACTGGAAACTCCCATAGAACAGAATGGAGAACACAGCGCTCCCTTGTACTGGGAACTCCCATAGAACAGAATGGAGAACACAGTGCTCCCTGTACTGGGAACTCCCATAGAACAGAATGGAGAGCACAGCGCTCCCCTGTACTGGGAACTCTCATAGAACAAAATGGAGAACACACTGCTCCCCTGTACTGGGAATTCTCTTTTAACCGAATTGGGTAACACAGCGCTCCCCTATACTGGGAACTCCCATAGAACAGCATGGAGAGAACACAGCGCTCCCCTGTACTGGGAACTGCAATAGAACAGAATAGAGAACACACCGCTCCCCTGTACTAGGAACTCCCATAGAACAGAATAGAGGACACAGCGCTCCCCTGTACTGGGAACTCCCATAGAACAGAATGGAGAGAACACAGTGCTCCCCTGTACTGGAAACTCCAGATAGAAAAAACCCAGGAATGGAACCGTAGAACAAGGAGCCGCGCCCCCTTGATTATTGGGAAACAGCGTCCCCGTAGAATCAGACAAAATGGAGAACACAGTGCTCCCCTGTACTGGGAACTTTTCCAATTGGTAACGGGATAGGGGACCGAGTAGAAACACAGCGCTCCCACACTGCAAAACTAGGAAACGTCCCCATAGAACCCAAAGAAAATGGGAGAACACAGCGCGTACAACTCCCATAGCTGGATTGTAGGAACTCCCATAGAACAGAATGGAGAACACAGCGCTCCCTTACTGTATTGGGAACCTCCCGTACGGGAATCCATAGACAGATGGAGAAACATCAGCGCGATGACCCTGCCCTGTACTGGGAACTCCCAGTAGAACAGAATGGAGAACACACGCTGCCCTGTACTGGGAACTCCTATAGAACAGAATGGAGAACACATCGCTGCCCTGTACTGGGAACTCCCATAGAACAGAATGGAGAACACACCTGCTGACTGAACTCCCATGATACTGGGAAACCCTCCTATACTATGAACAAAAATGGAGAGAACACAGCGCTCCCCTGTACTGGGAACTCGCATAGAACAGAATGGAGAACACACAGCGACCCTGTACCGGGAATTCTCTTTTAACCGAATTGGGTAACACAGCGCTCCCCTATACTGGGAACTCCCATAGAACAGAATGGAGAGAACACAGCGCTGCCCTGTACTGGGAACTGCAATAGAACTGAATAGAGAACACAGCGCTCCCCTGTACTAGGGAACTCCCCATAGAACAGAATAGAGAACACAGCGCTCCCCTGTAATGGCAACTCCCATAGAACAGAATGGAGAGAACACAGTGCTCCCCTGTACTGGAAACTCCCATAGAACAGAATGGAGAACACATCGCTGCCCTGTACTGGGAACTCCCATAGAACAGACTGGAGTACACAGCGCTCCCCTGTACTAAGAACTGCCATAGAACAGAATGGAGAGAACACAGCGCTCCCCTTTACTGGGAACTCCCATAGAACAGAATGGAGAGTCATGCGCCTTTGTGAGCTGGTACATTTGGGGGCTTGATCCAGAGATAGGTATGAATCCCAAAGGGTCCCGCACCTGTCGGACTTTGATGGCTTATCCTATCCTTATGCCAACAAACTCTGACCTCTGCCCATTCCTCGGGTCGTGCACTTGCTTTGGCTGCAGAGATCATTAGAAGGGGTCGCACATTTCTGGGAGGGGTCGTGTGATCAGACGATACTTTTTCTTGCCTTCTCGTGTATTCATTTGGTGCCACCTAATACTGTAATTTATATCAAGAAAAATGTAATCAAAAGTCCAGCTATATATATACACCCCGGGGTATATAGAATAATATTTGATAACGTGCATTTTCTGGTAATATTTTTAGCAAGTTTTTAAGTAACACTTCTGCAAAGGTTAATCCAATAAAGTTTTTGGAGGAAGTAGAATGTGTATTAAGTGAAGGAATTTACTGTAAGGAAGTGATCACGATGTAACCCAAATTGTGCAAGGAACGTAGAGGATATTTCAGAATGTGTCTGCAAAACGCTGTTGTATTTGCTCTATTTACCAGGTGGTAAAATACCACATTGGGGCACAGCTGTTATGACCATTGCACCAGATCCTGGCCTAATTGGCAGCAAAATAGTGGCGTATCTATGTCTAGATTCTTCTGTGCCTTGCCTGACAATAGGGGTGTGAGGCCTCAACAAAATAGGTGTGGCTTCACAGAAATGGGGTGGGGCTTAGTGCACAACGTTGACAATAAAAGGTGCCAAAATTTTGGTGCAATTGTTGGCATAAAGTGTACGCTTAGACTAGACGGTCTATGATAAATCTGGCACATTGTGAGACGGTCTATAACTAGACACTAAGAGGGACATGTATGAAAACTGTCTTGGTGTAAGACTTTTCTTGTTGCCCGTAGCAACCAATCAGAGCTCATAAGAACCTATCAGAGCGCCCCTTTCATTCCATATAGTGCTCTGAAAAAATGAAAGGGGAGCTCTGGTTGGTTGCTATGGGCAACAAGAAAAGTCTTACACCAAGACGGTTTTCATATATATACTGTATATCTATCTATCTATAGATATATCTATGATGATAGATCTGAAATACAGACCCCACTCATATTCTATAGTTTATATCATATATACTATCAGATATATAACATAAAATGTTAACTTAAGATTATCAAGCGATATATCTATGATAGATAGATATCTATATCTATAGATATTCTATAGATATAATCTATATCTTTTATTTTTTTGTAAGAAAGCTGCGGGTAGTCATAGCCGAATCATCTTATATTTATTACACCTGAACTTTGTGGAAGTCAGACTGGAGGGTGCAGCTTGATTCCTAGAACAAACTGTTTCTGTCTGTTATATGATACAGGCCGTCGCTCCGAACAGGTTCCTATCCTGATCAGTCCTGCAGTATCAGGCACAGAACCGTCTCATTCTGTTCACCTCTTATATCTGCAGGGGGTTCAGAAAGTAGCAGGTAGCATTCCTCAGCGGTCAGCTGCCATTCTGTGCTGTAGCTGAATGCTGTAATGTTGAAACCACTTTCGCTCCATGTGTATATATGCAGTCGAGTCATATTATTATGACTAGTAAACAGTAGCTAGACAGACTGGGAGTGGCTGGGGTTCTGGTATGTTGTCACTGGTATCTGGAGCCGCCTGCATCCCACAGCTGCTAGAAGGTCCATGGACCAACACCACCATCCAGGGGCCCCACATGCTGACTGACAACCCACAGTGCTGAGGGCCAAATGGAGCCAACACCCCCATCCAGGGTCCCACATGCTGGGGCTGCAACCACAAGCCCCTGCTGGAGGGGCCATAGAGCCAACACCACCATCCGGGGGCCCCACATGCTGACTGCACCCACAGCTGCTGGAGGGTCCATAGAGCCACACCACCACCCAAAGGGGTCCCACAGCTGCTGGAGGGTCCATAGACCCAAAACCCCCACACACCATCCAGGGGTCCCAACAGGGCTGCTGGGAGAGTCCATAGAGCAAACCACCATCCGGGTCCACAGCTGCTGGCGGGGCCATAGAGCAAACACCCCATCCAGGGGTCCCACAGCTGCTGGAGGGTCCTTAGAGCCAACACCACCATCCGGGGGGCCCCACAGCTGCTGAGGGGCCATAGAGCCAACCCCACACCATCCACAGCTCTGGAGGGTAATAGAGCCAAAAACCCATCCAGGGGCTCCACAGCTGCTGGAGGTCCTTTGAGCCCACCACCATCCAGGGGCCCCACAGCTCTGGAAGGGGCCCAAGAGCCCCCACCCCCCACTCCCACAGCTGCTGGGGGGTTTATAGAGCCAACACCACCATCCAGGGGCTCCACAGCTGCTGGGGGGGCCATAGAGCCAACACCACCATCCAGGGGCCCCACAGTTGCTGGGGGGGCCCGAGTGCCAACACCACCATCCGAGGCCCCACAGCTGCTGGGGGTCCATAGGAGCCAACACCACATCCAGGGGCCCCACAGCTGTGGAGGGTCCATAGAGCCAACCACATACCAGGGGCCCCACAGCTGCTGGAGGGTCCATAGAGCCAACACCACCATCCAGGGGCTCCCACAGCGTGGAGGGTCCATAGGCCAACACCACCATCCAGGGGCCCACAGTGGCTGGGGGGGCCCATAGGGGCCAAAACATACCATCCACAGCTGCGGGAGGGTTTAATAGAGCCAAAACCCCCTATCCAGGGGCTCCCACAGCTGCTGGAGGGTCCATAGAGCCAAACCACCATCCAGGGGCCCACGGCTGCTGGAGGGTCCATAGAGCCAACACCACCATCCAGGGGCCCCACAGCGGCTGGAGGGTCCTTTGAGCCACCACCACCATCCAGGGGCCCCACCAGCTGCTGGAAAGGTCATAGACCCAAACACCACCACCCAGGGGCTCCCACAGCTGCTGGAGGGTCCATAGAGCCAACACCACCATCCAGGGGCCCACAGCTGCTGGAGGGTTCCCATAGAGCCAACACCACCACCAGGGGCTCCCACAGCTGTGGAGGGTCCATAAGCCCAACCCACCTCCAGGGGCTCCCAAGCTGCGGGAAAGGGTCCATAGACCCAACACCACCACCCAGGGGCTCCCACAGCTGCTGGAGGGTCCATAGACCCAACACCACCATCCGGGGCTCCCACAGCTGCGGGAAAGGGTCCATAGAGAACACCACCACCAGGGCCCCACAGCTGCTGGAGGGTCATAGAGCCAACACCACCATCCGGGGGCTCCACAGCTCCTGGAGGGCCATAGAGCCAACACCACCCATCAGGGGCCCCCACAGGCTGCTGGAGGGGCCATAGATCACCACCATCCAGGGGCCCCACAGCTGCGGGGGTCATAGACCCAAAACACCCCCACCCGGGGGGCCCCCAAGCTGTGGGGGGCATAGAGCCAACACCCCCCATCCTGGGGCTCCACATCTGCTGGAGGTTCCATAGAGCCAACAACACCATCCAGGGGCCCCCACATACTTTTTTGTTTCAGGTTGGGGAAATTAGAGGCCAGGGTGTACTTGGAAGTCTTGGTCATACTTTTCCCCCAATCCAATTTTCAAAAACAGGAAAATTTCCCATGAAGGACAAGTTGCACAAACTTTTTCCCTTTTGCCCTTAAATTTTAAATATGGCAGCGGGTAGTTTCCTTTTGCCCCTAAACATATGGCAGCGGGGGAAAAATAAAAAAACACAATTATTCCTTTAAGGGGGGTTGCCGGGAAATCCAAAATAAATTTTTTCTCCTGCCGGAGTCTTGATCCATCTCCTTTTCAAGTTTGCTGGGCTGTATGCAGCCTCCCTTCTCGGCAGCTGAGCAGCAGCATTTTCTGTTTAAAACGGGTTTTCCTTTGCCCTGTAAAAACTACAAAAAACCCAGGATCCTTTGCTGTGCTTGGTCTTATTTTGAACCTCATTTGGTGCATGCTGTCTTTCCCCTCACGTTGAAAGCCTTGGAAGGTTTACAGGGGTGTTGCTTCAATTGCCCTTAAAAAAAAAAAAAAAAGGCCAAACCCATTGTTCACCTGATCTCCTGGACTTGACACAGAACTGTTTCCTGTCTAGATGTACAGAGCTACTGAGCTTCCTGTCATCATATACTAACGTAGAATTTCAAGTCCACAAAAAAATTTAAAGGTGTTGTGTTGGGGTTCAGGGGTACACGGTGACTACTTTGCCCAAAATTAAAACCCCAGTCCCGGCGTGAAAAAATTTAACCAAACACAAAGCTGGTATGCCTACTCCTAGTGGAAGCGGGGCCCGACTGAATCCCCTTTTTTTACAAATAAATGGATTTTTTTTACAGTTTTTTCAGGGAAGGGGAAGTCCCTTTTTTTTGCATTCCGGGAAGGGCACTAGTTATTGGTTCTTAGATATGGTATGGTTTCCACACCTTTCCCCCACATGGGGGATGGGGAAAAAATTTTTTCTCGGTGTTATTTTTAAAAAATTTTTTTGCCCCAAATTTTTAAAAAAAAAAAAAAAGTATGAAAAAATGTTTCCCTTCCGGTTTTTAAAAAAAAAAATTATTTCCCTTGGCCCGGGGCCCCGAAAAAAGTTTGAGGCCCCCCCCCACTGGCGATCTGCTTCTGTCAACTTCCGGATATTTGTCCGGCACAAAGGAAAAGGCTTGTGCTCCATTTACTTCCAATAGAGTATGAGCCCCTCCAGCATGTCGGGATGAGAACCTGGAAGTTGAGTAAACTGGATTGCTGGGAGTGACCCCCGGGGGGACGTACCCTTTTTCCCCCTCCCCCCGAAAAAAAGAATGGTGCTTTTTTTTTGCAATTCAGAGTTTGGCTGCTTCTGCTGATGCTTGTGATGAAACCACTACAGGATATTAATACAGGTTGATTTTTTTGTTCAACAATAAATGTGAATTATTATTCATAGAAAAAAAAAAAAACATCCCCTAAAAATAAGTCTTCGCTCGTCCTTATGTGCAAAAATTAATATAAGACACTGTCGTATTTTCGGGGAAACAGGGTATTAGTTTTTTTTTTCTTCTTTGAACCACCTTGACCCCAATGGAATATTTATTTTTTTTGTACTAGATAACCTCTTAAATGAAAATGTACTAAAAAAAAGTGCCTAAATATAGGGGAGGGTGTTTTTATAATATTTTTTTTTATAATCTCTTTTATTGGAGATTTCAGTTTGGGTGGATTCACACACAGCAGATTTTGCTGCAAAATGTTGTGATCAAAACCTCGCCCCTGGACTGTATCTACATTTAAACCCCCTTTTTTTATGAGCAAACGTGTATTGGGTTAAACTCTTTGTGCTTTTGGGAGATGCGGGGTCCTGGAGTGGGTTACCTCTATATAGAGTAGGAAAGATTTTAAGACTGTAGAAATGAGTGGTTGTGCTCGATAAAATTAACAGCCATATGTTTCCATTTTACACTGAGCTGCAGTGATGTAATTATTTTGTGTTCTGTATTTAAAGGGAGTGTCCATTAAAAAAAATGCCACCCCATTGTGGCATCCATAAAAGGGTAAAAACTGATAGTTACCTAGCCGTTCCCCGTTGCTGCCACTTCTGAGCTCTGGCGTTGTGCTCTTCTTGACTTCAGGTTCTCGTCCCAAAACACTGGAGAGACTTGTGCTCTATTGTAGGTAAATGGGGCTGAGTTCCTTTTGTATGGGTAAGAACCCGGGAAGTGCGGGGGGGATCGCGGGGGTTTCACAGCTAATTAGCCTTGTTGCCCCAAAAAGTGATGGGTTTAAGCCCGGATAAAGAAGGAAAAAAACCAGGCTTCAAAACCACTAATTTGCCTGGCTTTTCCTGAAGAGTTTTGTGGTAAACAGCAAATTTTTTTTGGGGCACTTCAAAGGGGTTTTAGCTAATAATTTTCTAGGTTCCTAGGTGAATGGGATAAACCAATAGGGGGGCGTGGGAGCTCCCAGCTTTTCCCCTAGCCCTTTCCCTTTTTAAAAAGAGGGAAAGGGGGAAGAAACCCCCCCGCCCAATTTTTCGGCCCCTCAAGGGGTTTTTTTCCCCTAACCCTTTTGCCCTTAAAGAAAATAGTAAGAACCGATGAGGAGGGGCAAATAGCCAGAAACAGCTGTCTGTAGAGGAACTTAACTGGTTTGGCTCAAATCCCTTTCACGTTGCAAGGCTCCTGCGAGTTACATGTGAACTGAGGATAACTACATCCAATAGAGTGTGCTGGGGAGCTCCTCAGCTCTTTTCCCATAAGCCTTTGCTTTATGCAAAACAGTCAGTGAGGTCTGAATGGCGCGTAAATAATCACACCGACCAATTTATTGGTCCCTCTCCTCAAGGAGAAACTTTTCCCCTTAGGATATAAAAGAGCATACAGGGAACTTTCTGATGTGACGGACGATGACGCTCGACTTGGACCGAGCTTCAGCAACTCCATTTTCTAATCTAATTTTACTATAACTCTTCTGGAAAGTCCTGTCCGCACATATCTGCACGTATATAGGTCCCATGACTGATTTTTCGGCATCCAGTTCCATCGTTTTCACCCCGCTGCCACCAGTAGAGTAGTCTAGAGTTGCCAAGGAATATTCTGTTGTGTTATTTGTCTATTAGCGATGATATAACCTTTTTTAAGATGAGTTTGGGCTGGTTTACTGCATATGAAATTGTAATATTTAGTTTTATCTATGTAGATGAATTTTTTTTTTAATTGATGTTTTGTAGACTTTTCTCTATGATTACTATGCTGCAAGGCGTCACAGACCAAAAGCGCATGTCGCAAGTGGCTAGGAGTGCAGTTATCTGGTCTGACCTTCACGTCTGGTTTTTGGGTTATAACCTGCAAATTAAATGGGACTTTGTAATACTATTAAACACGGACTGAAGCTGCTATTGTTGAGGTCTGTGATGAAATATCCTCAGCCTCTGCAGTTTAAAAGGGTTCTTTGGTTTGGAAAACCCATTTTCATATAAATCCTATGAGGGAATTTTGAGTTAATAAAGGGGTTTGTCCATTCAGGATCTTCATCTTTTGGCCAGAGTGGAGAGTGGTTACCTAGAGACTCTCTTACTCTGGAGGACCGGACCTCTCCGGCATTAGACAGACAACCTATTGGTGTGAATGGACACTGTGTAATTCTTCATTTACCCTGTGGTGGCGCTGCAGGGAAATTGAACACTTGCTGCCAGATTTCCTTAGAGATAAGTACTGGAGGTCCCAGCAAAATGGCCCTTTGTCATCTACGTATTGTTAAGGTACCTTTTTAATGGGTAAGAATGGTCCAATGTGGGGAACTCCTTCAATGTAGAGCACGGGTGTCAAACTGCGGCCCTCCAGCTGTTGGGAAACTACAACTCCCATCATGCATTTGTATAATCTATAACAGTGGGCATGATGGGAGTTGTAGTTTCCCAACAGCTGGAGGGCCGCAGTTTGACACCCCTGATGTAGAGATTTGGAAAAGAGCTAAGTTATAGAGAGGACTAGGTACAGTGCAGAATAGGTACATTGGTCATATCCAAAAAATATGGCAACAGGTCTGCTGTAATAGTTTCAGAGAGGTAAGTTATTTCCCCCAAAGGGTAAGTTCATAGGACAAATTTAAATGTGACATTCCACATGAATTCTGGGTCGGATTGCACGTTAAAGGGAATGTGTCATAAAAAAATGAGTCCTTAAAGGGGTTGTCTCACTACAAGGATTGTTTTTTATGTTAAAGATCTTGCAAAAACAAGTCACTTTGCAATATATGTCCATTAACAGTGTCCAACCTATTCCTAGATATCTACTTTTGTACGGGCTGTGTCAGCTCCTCAGGTCGCTATAGCTACAGACCTGTTCAATCTGTCATGATAGGCTGCCAGCACTGGTTGCTATAGCTACAGACCTGTTCAATCTGTCATGATAGGCTGCCAGCACTGGTTGCTATAGCTACAGACCTGTTTGATCTATCCTGCCAGCACTGGTTGCTATAGCTACAGACCTGTTTGATCTATCCTGCCAGCACTGGTTGCTATAGCTACAGATCTGTTTGATCTCTCCTGATAGGCTGCCAGCACTGGTTGCTATAGCTACAGACCTGTTTCATCTCTCCTGATAGGCTGCCAGCACTGGTTGCTTTTACACAGACCCCGGCTTCTATTCAGCTAAATGGAAGCCAGTAAACACGCCCCTGAATTCAAAATGAAAACAAGAAAACAGGACTGAGGTAAGATGAATCAACGTAGTGAGACAACCTCTTTAAGTCCCATTTTTATGTTAAACACATTTTTAAGGAATTTTTGGTTGTTTTTGTTTTTTAATTTTTCATAGTACTTTCAATATTTTTTAATAATTCTTAAGTCTTGCAGTTTTCACTTTGGCCACTAGGCCTTGTTTTGCACTGCTTTAAACCCGCAGTCAGAGAGATGCTTTAAAAGCAGCTTCAAAGCACATAGGAGACTTAAAGGGGTTTTGCCACGATGTAAGGTTGACGTGGGAGCCTCCAAAATAGGTATTTAATCACTTTTCTAAATATATGTGATTAAAAAAAGTGAAGCCTGTGAGAGCTACAGCATGGCTCAGCCCCCCTTAGTTACCTGAAAGGTTACATTAGACAAGACCAGAGGAGCCGACAGGAGCTGATCTGGCCGCGCTTGCCTGTTTGCACTTCTTATCTGAACATGAACATGAAGGAGCTTGCAAGGGGCTGGGGAGAAAGTGAAGTGTATGAGTCTGTGCTGTATAGAGAATCCACTGTTGTAATGTTAATATTTGAGTAAACTTTAGAGACACTCCCTGCTTACTCGCCCTCTGCTCACCCCACGTCCTCTCAACCCTGCAGCCCTTCATCACTCAGCATGCTTTGTTTATATTCTCTCCTGAGCAGATAAGAGGTAAGGAACTCACTTTGTTGCAAAACCCCTTTAAGACTGACTCAGTCACATTCACTTCTATAGTCATGCCTGTGACCTGGGAAGAAGTCACTGTGCAGGGAGGTGAGAGGAGGAGCTGTCACATCTCTTCTTGTGACTGGTGGATCCTGTGTTATCTGTTCACATTGGTGTCTCCTTTCAGACTAACTTTCTTAAGATGTTCCAGCTGACAACGCCCAAAGCATAAATTCAATAGATGGCTTTTGTGCTTGATAAAATTTTCACATTTTTATTCATTCCATTTTAAAAATGCTCAATACATCAGCACAAGGACTAAGACTTTAATAAGTCTAAACTCGTCGTGCATTTTTCTCTGCATGGACACTATACTGCAGCCTCTACGCTCTGATGTACTGAGCATTTTTAAAATGGAATGAAAAAAATGTGAAAATGTTATCAAGCACAAAGGCCATCTATTGAATTTATGCTTTGGGCGTTGTCAGCTGGAACATCTATTGAGAAAGTTTGTCTAAACCTTTTCCCCCATGAGGAGGAGTTTGGGGAGTTCCAAGCTCCGCCGGTAATGTGTGTGCAAGAAGCCGTATGAAGATACGTAAGAGAGCTGATGTTTCAGTTTGACCCTCTTTGTGCTGATAATGAGCAGACAACTGAGAATCTTTCTCTACAGAACATGAAGTGTCAGGTTATTATTAGGCTCAGTGGCCAAAGTGAATATGGACTTAAGAATTATTAAAAAAATTATTAAAAAATATTGAAAGGGATATGGAAAATAAAAAAATAACCAAAAATTTTAAAAAAATGTATTTAACATAAAAATGTTAGTTAAACAATAAGTCATTTTTGATGACACATTCCTTTTAAAATCCATCTACAAACCAATTCATTTGAATGGGAAATTGGAATGATCTACAACGTGGATTTTATACATTATAGAAAAAAAAAAAGAATGAACTAATTACTTTGAAGCGGAGCTTCCTTGGATTCCACTTTGGCAGTTGTCTTAAAATCACCTCTATTTTCTAAAAACCCAATGTGTGAGCTTACCCTAATGGTGGATTCACAGGTGGCGTAATTTTCCTAGAGGAAAAATGTATGTTTAACCTAGTAAAACATGCACCAAGGATTCCTATTGTTGGAAAAAAGTCTTTTAAATTTTTACACTAAGGGCCACATGTATGAAAACTGTTTAGGTCTAAAACTCACTTTTTTGCCCATAGAGTTTTGGACCTAAACAATTTACCTAAACAATTTTCATACATGTGGCCCTAAATTTTCCTTCTTGATACAACAGGTTCTATATGTGATACAGATTGAAGAACTTCAACACAGATTTCATTGATATAGAAAATTTTCCCAAATCCCAACATAAATCCATAAAATCTGCAAAACTAATTCTCTACACTAATTAGATTTTTTTTTATTTTAAATAATGAAAAATGGTCACGGATTTTGTTAACAATTTTTATGCCACTTGCGAATCCACCCTAAAGCTGGCCATTCACTGGCTGCTAATTTTGGCGTGATTTAAAGTGGTGTTCCCATCACTTTCATGGCATATCGTTAGCACCTGATATAGGTTTGATAGGTGCAGAACACAGAGATGGGACCCACACCTATCTTGGGAATGGGCCCCGAAAGTGTCGGGTCAGAATGGTTTCCCTTGAACACAACTCTCTATGGTAAATCCGAGTACACGTGAGCGGAATGTACTCGGAAATCCCATAGAACAGAGAGTCATGTGCAAGTGCCAAGACTTTCCAAAGCCCATTCCCGAGATGAGAGCAGGCCCAGAGGAGAGACCCGCACCTATCTTAGGAATGGGCCCCGAAAGTGTCGAGTCAGAATGGTTGCCTTTGAACACGAGTCTCTGCTCTATGGTAAATCCGGTAACGGGGAGCGGGGTGTAATGGAAATCCCCTAGAAAGGGGTCCCCAACTCCCCGTCCTCAAGGCCCCCCAACGGGTCATGTTTTTCTGGTATCCTTAGTATTGCAAGGTGATTTCATTCTGTGGATATCCGGGAAAAATGGACCTGTTGGTGGGCCTTGAGGGACTGGAGTTGGGAACACTGCCTTTAGAACGAGAGTGGGTGTGCGAGTGCGACCAGTTCCCCATTCTGAGCCAAGACTTTCCACAGCCCATTCCTGAGATAAGTGTAGGCCCAGAGGAGAGACCCGCACCTATCTTGTGAATGGGCCCCGAAAGTGTTGGGTTAGAATAGTTGCACTTGAACACGAGTCTCTACTCTACGGTAAATTCGAGTACACGTGAGTGAATGTACTCGGAAAACCCATAGAACAGAGTCATGTGCAAGTGCCAAGACTTTCCAGAGCCCATTCCCGAGATGAGTGCAGGCCCAGAGGAGAGACCCTCACTTTTAGGTTGGCCTATCCTAACAATGAGCCATGAAAGTGCGTGCTGGGAACACCCCTTTAATGATATGTTATGGGGCTTCCGGACTCTTTCCTGACGGTGGACAATGGGAATTAGCAGCTTCTACCAATCTTCTGACTCATGAAAATGTATGGTTGTGGTGGAGTTGGGTGAAGTAGCTGTTGGTCTAATGAGCATTCGCCCAATGGTTATTGCATTTGGGTGACTAGCTTTAGTGAAATGGTCTCCAACACTTGGGAAACCACGATTCTCAGCATTGGAAAATGAAGCTTCTCCATCAGCCCAAGCTGGTTGGAGACCTCTGTCACACAGCATCTAAGGCTAGATTCACACTTGCGTCGTAAATTCCATACGGAAGACGGAAAACATAGTGTAGCGTCCTGTGGTTTTTTTTCGGTAACTGATGGACACCCTGGCGTAAACCTGATGGACCCCCCGGTCAATAGGATCTGTTGGCCACCTTTGGTGTCAATTGTTCAATGGAACCAGTTCCACCTCTGCCACAGAGATTCCGAACTGAACTTCCGACCAAGTGTGACCCTAATCTAGTTGTGTTCTTCACAAGTGCAATGTAAAATTGAGTAAAGTAGCCATGTTTTAATGTCCCCAATGGAGAATTCAGTTGATCATTTTGGAGGGGAATCTCTTGGCATGGATGAAGTAGAGAACTTGTTCCCCCAACGTTGGGTCTACTTACTGCGAGAGCCACAGCTAGAAGAGAAACTGGATTGCTCTTCTCTTTGCACGTTTTAGATTTTGCACCATAAATGTTTACAAGGGCATGTGCGTGGTCCGTCCCGTCCTTGATATGGACACGTTAGCACCTTTTGGTGAGGACGGTTTTACCCTGTATTTCTATTTGACGATGCTGCGTTTTGTAAGAACTTTTGAATGTGTCAGTGACGGGGGATCGCTGCTTGTGCAAAAACATTGCAGATCAGTTTATAAATAAAACACGTAAATCTGACCCGTTTTCTGCGTTTGGTGTTACTGCAGATGGAACGGGAAGGGGTTCACAGTCTTGGCTGTTTGGGTGCATACAACTACCGACACAGCAAACGGAAGATGAATATTTGCCAGGGGACAATTTTATGTGGAAAACTATCACCTGAATTATTATTACCCTTGTGTAAAGCAACAGAGCACCAGGTTCAACAACGAAAGCAATAAAAGGACTGGGTGGACTACAATACCCAGAAAGATGAGCAAGATTGGGGTTATTTAGTTTAGAGAAAAGAAGGCTCGGGGGGACATATGTAGAATTGTGCTAATACATTGCTAACTGTAAAAAAAAAGCTGTTAGTTATCCCTTAGGCTATGTTCACACAGTACGTGCCGCAATACGCCGGGTGATTTGGGAGTCAGTGTGTACTCCCCAAGCACGGAGGGTGGGTTTGCAGCTCACCGGCCCCATAGACATGCATTTCTGGTAAGATGACCGTTGTAAAGTGGGCCCTGCGTCACCTTTGATGTAGACGGGAACCAGGCCTTACTATGTTCACCTGACGGATTTTAACGAGGAATTCAATGTGGATCGAAATCCCCGTCTGGCCCGAAGCGAACTACAGCGCGGATTTTCATTCTTCTGAGCGGATCTCCGCTGTATACCGCTCTGGTAGAGGTGACTCAGGATAATCCCACTGATATGGGGCCAACCCGCATCGAAGTCGGAGGCGAGTGCCACCTCTGTAATGGAAAAACGGAGGCGTCGCTTTGGATTTCTACCGAGTACAACCTCGTTTGATTTTTTTAACTGGAAAAGTCCGACCTGTGTACATGCCCCAAACCACTAAGGACTAGAAAACCATCCCCATAGACCTCAACAGAAAATCGGCTGTAAACCATTCCCATAGACCTCAATAGAAAATCCGACTGTAAAACCATCCATATAAACCTCAATAGAAAATCGGCTGTAAACCATTCCCATAGACCTCAATAGAAAATCCGACTGTAAAACCATCCATATAAACCTCAATAGAAAATCGGCTGTAAACCATTCCCATAGACCTCAATAGAAAATCTGACTGTAAGCCATCCCCATAGACCTCAATAGAAAATCCGATTGTAAAGCATCCCCATAGACCTCAATCAAAAAATCAACTGTAAAGCATCCCCATAGACCTCTATAGAAAATCTGACTGTAAACCATCCCATAGACCTCTATAGAAAATCCGACTGTAAACCATCCCATAGACCTCTATAGAAAATCCGACTGTAAGCCATCCCCATAGACCTCTATAGAAAATCCGACTGTAAACCATCCCAATAACCCAATAGAAAATCCGACTGTAACCATCCCCATAGACTCATAGAAAACCCGACTGTAAACCATCCCATAGAGCTCAATAGAAAATCCGACTGTAAACCATCCCATAGACCTCAAATAGAAAAATCGACTGTAACCATCCCCTTTTAGACCTAAATAGAAAAACCGACTTTTAAAAACCATCCATAGACTCAATAGAAAATCTGACTATAACCATCCCCATAGACCTCAATGAAAATCGACTGTAAGCCATCCCCATAGACCTCAATAGAAAATCCGACTGTAAGCCATCCCCATAGACCTCAAAATCTTCCAGAATCCGGAGTAACCGACCAAAACACACCAGGAAAAAAAGTGGGATTTTCTATTGCATCTATGGGGCACTGGTTTCAGTCAGATTTTCTATTGCGTCTATGGGCCCCGGTACAGCCGGATTTTCTATTGCGGGTTTTGGACGGTTAAGCGATTTTCTATTGCAGTCTATGGGCACTGGTTACGTCAGATTTTCTATTGCCGTCTATGGGCATGGTTACAGTCGATTTTCTAAATTTCGTCTATGGGCCTGGTTTACAGTGATTTTTATTGAGGGTCTATGGGCCTGGTTACAGTGGGGTTTTCTATTGCAGTCTATGGACACTGGTTTCAGAGATTTTCTATTGCAGTCTATGGACACTGGTTACAGACGGATTTTCTATTGTGATCTATGGGCACTGGTTATAGTGGGATTTTCTATTGCAGTCTATGGGCACTGGTTACAGTGGGATTTTCTATTGCAGTCTATGGGCACTGGTTTACGGGAGATTTTCTATTGCAATCTATGGGCACTGGTTATAGTGGGATTTTCTATTGCAGTCTATGGGCACTGGTTACAGTCGGATTTTCGGCAGATTTCAGATACTGAATCCACTGAAAATCCAACCAAACCAGTGCTGTGCAGACATGGCCTAATGGTCAGCTCACACGGCTGATTTAGAATTTTCAGCATCCAAATCGGTGCCAAAACCTCGTCTGAAAAGCGCCTCAATGCAGCAGTTTCAGACGAGACTTCGCCGAGGATTTGTTCAGCTTTTCAACAAGATTTTCTTTATTATTATTATTTATTTTATAGCGCCATTGATTCCAGGGCACTGTACATTCAGGTTTCATACATAACATTGGTCAAACAAGTACAATGATAACGATGAATGACTTACAACTGGCACAGAGGGAGAGAGGTCCCTGCCCGCGAGGGCTTACAGTCTACAGTGGGAGAGGAGAGAGACACAAGGTGAGGGGAAGACATGTTTTTGGGTTGAAGGGCTGCAGGTTATTGTAGGTTTAGGTCCTGAAGAGATGGTTTTCCCGTTGCTTTTTAAGTGGTGAGAGTGGAGGGGAGTCTGATGTGTTGGGGGCAGTGAGTTCCGAGTGTGGGGAAGCACGGAAGAAGTCTTGGAGACGGTTGTGTGAGGAGCTGATAAGGGGAGAGCAGAGGAGAAGGTCCTGTGAGGAGCGGAGGTTGAGTGAGGGGAGATATTTGGAGATTAAGGCAGAGATGTATGGAGGGGAGAGGTTATGGAGAAATGTATGGAGGGGAGAGGTTATGGAGGGGGGCCTTTGTAGGTCATGGTTAGTAGCTTGAAATGAATTTTCGCTGGGCATGGGAAGCCAGTGAAGGATGGCAGAGGGGAGGAGGGAGAGGGGAGAGAGGTGGATAAGACGGGCAGCAGAGTTAAGGATGGATTGGAGGGGAGCGAGGGTGCTAGCTGGAAGGCCACTGAGAAGGATGTTGCAGTAGTTGATGTGGGAGATGACGAGGGCACGGACCAGCATTTTTGTAGTGACACCCATCAATCACCCATACAAATTAATAGCCAGGGCAAAAACTGCACCTAAAAATGTGTCTAAAATCTGTTCCAAGGTTTTGAAACTCTCCATTGAGTCCTATGGGGATTTTCAGCATTGAAACACTTCAAGAATTGACCTGATACTTATTCTTCAGCGTCCAAAGAAGCGCTGAAAACGCAAGGAAAAACCTCATTGAGGGCGACCTACAGCCCCGCTGACATAGGAAGCAATGAAAATGAACTGGGGGAGTTTTAGAGGCTTTTTGATGCAGTTTTTGGCGAGGAAACGCTCAGAAAACCGCATCAAAATCCGTCGTGTGAACTTACCCTAAGGCCATGATCACGCGGCCATCTGCGGGACGTAATTCAGTCCGTAATTACGAGCCAAAGTGCGCAAATTACGGGCTGAATCCGTCCTGGTAACTACGGTAATCCACAGTTCTCATAGAGAAAAATATGATTTCGTCTCCTCTCCCTTTTCGGCGATACGCGAGGGGGGAGATAATTTTACAGTCACTTTCTAGCGGCGTATACGCGCCGCTAGCAGTGATTCTCTATGAGCCGGCGAGGTGCCGGCCCCCCGCTCCCGCACACAGCGTAACTGCGGGGCGTAATTACGTCCCGCAATTAAGCCGTGTGAACATAGCCTAGGGCCCCGTTCACACAGCGTTGGATCCGATTTTGGATCCCTTTTTAGATGTGTGTTTGGATCCATATTTCAGACCCTAATCGGACCCAAACCCGCATCTAGCAATGTGCAGTGGGATTTCCATTGCTTTCAATGTGAAACACGCATCGGCGTTCAGACGAGTGATCGGTGATGCGTGTTTACATGTGCTTTTCACCCTATTTAAAATTAAAGGGTGCGTTCCTGCTGCAGCCAAAACGCAGGCAAACATGCACCTGTGTGTTGGATGCATTTTGAATGCGATTTATGCAGTGATTTTGGATGCAATTTTCGGATCCAACACGCCCTATGAACATACCCGAAGGCTGGATCTACACAGCAAATGTCAAAATGCCATCCAAAATCCGACAATATTTTGACGTCGGCGTGGTTTTGCACAAAAGCTGCCATTGATTTTCAGATTTGTCGTCGGCCCCATACAATTGAATGTACAGGAATTCGACCGCAATCTGGCAGAATACTATGGAATATGCAACATGTTGAATATTCCACCGGATTTTAAACGTGACGGTAAAAAACCTGTGCTGTGTAGTCTACAGCACGAATGGGGCACCGTCGGACTTTTGGCAGGTTTAAAATTCTGAATCTGCTGAAAATCCGACACTATTCCTGTGCTGTGCAAGTCTACACGGCAATGTTAAAATGCCGTCCAAAATCCGAATCACAATGTACAGGCATCTGACAGTAATCCGGCGGAAGATACAGCAGGCTTTAGAATCCGGCAGAAAAAATTTTGTGCTGTGTAGACTATAGCACGGATTTTTCCTTGTGGTCTACACAGCGCTGTATGGAAGGGTACGGCCACACGGCATAGATAAAATACTGGTTGGGTTCTAATTAACCCCTTAAAGAGAACCTGTCACATAGGTTGTGCCCCCCTTGCTGAGGGCACCACAAGCCAGTGTCAGACCTGCTGTTTCCAGCGCTGTGTCCTTTATTCTGTAACATGCTGGAGTTTTCGTGTATTTAATGCTCAAATCTCAGTTTTTAGCCAGAAGAGTCATTCCCAAGAAATCAGTTTTTTTCAAACCCCGCCCACCTCATGCTAGCCCGCCACCTCAATTTAAAACCTTTACTTTGATAGGTAGAAAACATGTGAATAATGTCAGTGGGCGGGCTAGCCCTTTGGTGGGTGGAGCAAAACACCTGCTCATGAATAAGATTTAGGGGTAAATGCTCTAAAACTGCAGCATCTTACAGAATAAGGGACACAGCGCGGAAACAGCAGGTCTGACACTAACTTGTGCTGCCCTCAGCAAGGGGGGCATAAACTATGTGACAGGTTCTCTTTAAGCCGAATGCCTGAAAAGTAGTTAATGACCAGAACATTTTTTTTAGTTTTTGCCTCCTTGCGTTTCATCAGTTGTAACTTTTTTATTTATTTTTTCAATGACGCAGTTGGATGAGGCCTCGTTTTATTCGAGACAAGTTGTACTTTATGGGGGAATAGTTTGAATTCACTTATAAATAATTGCAGAATTTTTTTACATTTTTTTTGTTTTTTTTAATTTTTTTTACACTATTCACATTTCAGGGGTTTTTTTGTGTGTAAAATATGCACAATTATTTTTTATTAAATATTTTTTTATTTTATTTTTTTATTCAATTTTTTTTACACTTTTTATGTTTTTTACTTTTTTTAAATCCCCTGATGGGAGAACTGTTTTACAATTTTTTATTTTCTTTTACACTTAGTAAAGTATTAGCATAGTCATATATGCTAATACATTATAATCTGTTTCAGTCTAACACAGGCAGTGATCAGGACAGCTCACAGTCTGTCCTGATCACTGGCTTGTTACACAGACAGCCCTGGGGCTACTCTAGGTCCCCAGGGCTGACTGTGCAGCCGTTCCCCGGCTCTGTCGGGTCACCGGGTGTTCCGATCACCCGACAGAGCAGGGGAACCCTTTGGTTGCGCTCCGGTGACAATCCGCTGCAATCAAAGTCTTAAAGCACTGGGTTGCGGGGGTTCCCCCGCTTCCCGGTGCTCGCAGGATATGCTCTGGGATCAGGGCTTTTCGAAACGCATGTGGTTGAAAATCCGTCCAGTGTGGACTACTGGGCGGATTTTCTATTAAAGTCTATGGGGATGGTTGACCGTCGGTTTTCGAATCCAAAAAACGGTCTGAAAATTCAACCAAAAACCTTGTCATGTGGATGGACTCAAACATGCACAATCTCCCGCCTCAATCGCTTGTTGAGAAAGATCTGGGCGTTCTTGTAGATCATAGACTACAGAACAGCATGCAGTGTCAATCAGCTGCCTCTAAGGCAAGTAAGATATTGGCGTGTATTAAAAGAGGCCTGGACTCGCGGGACAAGGATGTAATTCTACCGCTGTATAAAGCATTGGTGCGGCCTCACTTGGAATATGCTGTTCAGTTCTGGGCCCCAGTTTATAGAAGAGATGTAATGGAGCTAGAGAGAGTGCAAAGACGAGCAACCAAACTTATAAGGGGAATGGAGCATCTTAGTTATGAGGAGAGGTTAGTAGAATTGAACATATTTAGTCTTAAGAAAAGACGGCTTCGGGGGGACATGATTAATTTATATAAATATATAAATGGTCCCTACAAAAAGTATAGGGAAAAATTATTTCAAGTAAAGCCCCCTCAAAAGACAAGGGGACATTCCCTTCGACCAGAGAAAAAAGGATTCAGTCTCCAGAGGAGAAGAGCGTTCTTCACTGTAAGAACTGTGAATCTGTGGAATAGCCGCCTGAGGAGCTGGTCACAGCAGGAACTGTAGAGAGTTTCAAGAAAGGCTTAGATACCTACCTGGAACTAAAGAATATTAATGCGTACGTAGCCATGTAACATTCTGGATCCTGTCTGGTGGAGGCTCTGGGGTCAGGGATGGGGTCTCCTCTGGAGCTCTGGGGTCAGGGATGGGGTCTCCTCTGGAGCTCTGGGGTCAGAGATGGGGTCTCCTCTGGAGCTCTGGGGTCAGAGATGGGGTCTCCCCTGGAGCAGATTGGTTCTTGCCTTGTGGGTTTCGGGCAGGGCTGGGACAAAGTATTCTGGTGCCCTAGGCAAATAAAGCATGTAGTGCCCCCACCACCATCTCCCAATGTAAAATTCAGCCCACTCCATGCCTCTTTGCGCCCCCTTTATTCCTGGGATGAAGTGGAGCCCTAGGCGGTCGCCTACCTTAGCCTACCCGTCGTCCTGGCCCTGGTTTCAGGGCATTCACCAGTGGGGGGCGGGGCTTAAGGTCCTTGTCTCTCTCCCTTCACCCACATTTTCCCCACCCTTGGTTGAACTCGATGGACACGTGTCTTCTTTCAACCGTACTAACTATGTAACTATGTTTTCGGGCGTAAGGTGTGCTCGTCCACGGTTAAGGCTCGCAGGATTTTGTTCAGTTTTTCAGCGGATTCAGAATTTCAAATCTGCTGAAAATCCAACCGTACCCTGCGCTGTGCAGCCCCTCAATAGAAAATCTGTGCTGTAGTCTATTGAGGTGTTCGTAAAACGAAAACTGAGCGTCGAAATAATATAGAACATGTTTAATATTCTGCGGGACTGACGTGGGATCCGATATCCGAACACCGTCTGCTCAAAAAAAACTTGCAAGAAACGGTGGCACGATCCAGCAATGTGAAAATGACGTTGGATTTTGGGCGACATTTTCAAATTGCTGTGTGGATCTAGCCTAAGGATATGTACAGTACTCCCCACAATGACGCCGGGTGTTCGTGCAGATCGGTGCGTACTCCTGCGGAGAGGGGAGGGGCGGCAGCCCGCCGGCCCCATAGACATGCATTACTCGTGGCGCGGCATGTCACTCTATGAAAACTGTGGATTACTGTAATGATTGGGGCGCATTTCGCTCGTATTAGAGTGCAGTACGCTTGCAATACGTGGCAAAACGCGTCCCAAAATAAGCCGTGTGACATACCTAAGAGAGTAACTGCGCCTAGTGTGGAAACACACTCCCTCATGCCCTGTATAGATATATAATGCATGATGGAGTTAACACACGTTGCAAACCCTTAGGCAGGGTCAAACTGCGGCCCTCCAGCTTTAGGGAAACTACAACTCCCATCATGCCCACTGTTATAGATTATATAAATGCATGATGGGAGTCTAACACACCGTGTGCACATACCCTTAGGCCACGGGTGTCAAACTGCGGCCCTCCAGCTTTAGGGAAACTACAACTCCCATCATGCATTTATACCATCTATAACAGTGGGCATGATGGGAGTTGTAGTTTCCCAACAGCTGGAGGGCCGCAGTTTGACACCCGTGGCCTAAGGGTATGTGCACACGGTGTGTTAGACTCCCATCATGCATTTATATAATCTATAACAGTGGGCATGATGGGAGTTGTAGTTTATATCCTTGGGCATTCACCCAAACACGCATCTAGCAATGTGCAGTGTGATTTCCGTTGCTTTCAATGTAAAACAGGCATCGGCGTTCAGACGAGTGATCGCCGATGCGTCTTTCGGATTCGTTCTTAGAATTGTCGTGTCAATTTTTGATCCAGAAGACGCAGCAGACGCCCGATTTACAACTATAGGGTGCGATCCTGCTGCAGCCAAAACGCATCCAAACACGCACCTGTGTGTTCGATGCATTTTGGATGCGATTTTCGGATCCAGCACGCCGTGTGAACATCCCCTAAGGGCCCGGCCACAGGACATAGCTTTTTGGTTGGATTTTCTGACAGTTTTTGGATTTTAAAACCGACTGTCAACCATCTGCATAGACTTAAAGGGAATGTGTCATCAAAAAATGACTTATTGTTTAATTCACATTTTTATGTTAAACACATTTTTTAGGAATTTTTGGTTATGTTTTTTTCATTTTCATATCACTTTCAGTATTTTTTTTAATAATCCTTAAATCCTGCAGTTTTCACTTTGGCCACTAGGCCTAATAATAGTCTGACACTTCCTGCTCTGTTTAGAGAGCTTTTCAGCAGTCTGCTCATTATCAGTGACAGCAGGGTCAAGCTGAAAGGAGACACCATTGTGTACAGATAACACAGGATCCACCAGTCACAAGAGGAGATGTCACAGCTCCCCCTCTCCCCTCCCTTCACAGTGGAAACTCTCCTATACAAGTCTATGGGACAGAATCTGTCTTAAGAATCCTATGTGCATGAAGCTGCTGTAAAGCATCTCTCTGACTGCTGGTAAAGCAGTGCAAGCAAGAATGTCTTCCCCACAATGATATGTAGACAGCCGAATAGAGAAATCTACAATCAGGAAATAAAAACGACTGAGAGGAAAAGCATATGGATCAGGGGCTTGATTTAATAAGTAAAGAAAAAAAATTGGCGACATATTCACTTTAAAGGCTGCATTCACACGGCAAAGACCAAATACTGGTTGGATTTTCTGACCGGTATTTTGTCTTTTTTTTTTGCATGCGGGAGGCAGCTCTTGCCCACGATTTCCAGATTCGCCCGTCCCCCTTTCGCACCCACGTGTTCTGCCCAAAAACCGGGCGGAAGAATGAACATGTTCTAAGTTTTTCAGACCGTTGGCGGTGTCAAAAACCGTCCGGCGGAAAATCCGTTCAGTGGGGACTGCTGCACGGCTTTCCTATTAAAGTCTATGCAGAGGGTTGACAGTCGGCGAGAGGACGAGCCCTAGGGGTGCACCCACACCGCGTGGGTTTCTGGTTGTTTTCGGATTTAAAAACGGTCTGTAAATCGATTGTCAACCATCTGCATAGACTTAAAGGGGTTGTCTCACTACATTGATTCATCTTACCTCAATCCTGTTCTCTTGGTTTGATTTTCAATTCAGGTGTTTACTGGCTTCCACTAGGCTGCAGAAGCTATAGTATCCAGTGCTGGCAGCCTATCAGGAGAGATCACACAGGTCTGTAGCTATAGTGACCAGTGCTGGCAGCCTATCAGGAGAGATCAAACAGGTCTGTAGCTATAGCGACCAGTGCTGGCAGCCTATCAGGAGAGATCGAACAGGTCTGTAGCTATAGTGACCAGTGCTGGCAGCCTATCAGGAGAGATTGTACAGGTCTGTAGCTATAGTGACCAGTGCTGGCAGCCTATCAGGAGAGATCAAACAGGTCTGTAGCTATAGCAACCAGTGCTGGCAGCCTATCAGGAGAGATCAAACAGGTCTGTAGCTATAGCGACCAGTGCTGGCAGCCTATCAGGAGAGATCAAACAGGTCTGTAGCTATAGCGACCAGTGCTGGCAGCCTATTAGGAAAGATCAAACAGGTCTGTAGCTATAGCACCAGTGCTGGCAGCCTATCAGGGAAGATCAAACAGGTCTGTAGCTATAGCAACCAGTGCTGGCAGCCTATCAGGAGAGATCAAACAGGTCTGTTGCTATAGCGACCAGTGTTGGCAGCCTATCAGGAGAGATCAAACAGGTCTGTAGCTATAACGACCAGCACTGGCAGCCTAGCAGGAGAGATCAAACAGGTCTGTAGCTATAGCAACTAGCTCTGCCAGCCTATCAGGATAGATCAAACAGGTCTGTAGCAATAGCAACCAGCACTGGCAGCCTATCAGGAGAGATGAAACAGGTCTGTAGCTATAGCAACCAGTGCTGGCAGCCTATCAGGAGAGATCAAACAGGTCTGTAGCTATAGCGACCAGTGCTGGCAGCCTATCAGGAGAGATCAAACAGGTCTGTAGCTATAGCGACCAGTGCTGGCAGCCTATCAGGAGAGATCAAACAGGTCTGTAGCTATAGCGACCAGCACTGGCAGCCTATCAGAGATCAGAACAGGTTGCTTAGCTATACAACTAGATGACAGCCTATCAGGATGATCAAACTGGTCTGTAGCAATAGCACCAGCACTGGCACCTATCGGAGAGATGAAACATCTCTGTAGCATAGCAATCGCAGCGCGCACCTATCGGGAGAGATTGACAGGTCGAGCTATAGACCATGTGCTCAAGCCTATCATAGCAGTAAAAGGTCTGTCTATAGGCTGAGAGCTGATTGACCATACAAGGAGGGATATTAGAAAAGTAGACATTTATGGACCATATGCAAAGTGACTTGTTTTTGCAAGATCTTTAACTATAAAAGCACAGCGATCCTTGTATGAACAACCCTAATAGAAATCGTGCACAGTTCCCACTGAATGGATTTTCAGCCTTAGTTCTAAAACAAGCTCATTTTCGTCTGTTTCTTGTATCAAGGTGAGGGTGCAACTGCGTAATAGACCTCTCCCAAAACCATGAAAACAATGACAAAATAACGGCCGGAGTCTTAATCAGAATCTGACCCGTGTTCGATTACTGTCTTAAAGGGGTCGTCTCACTACAGGGGTCGCTGTTGCTTTTTATGTAAAGACTTCAAGAACAAGTCACTTTGAATATTGTCCATTACGTCCTCCTTTTCCGATATCCCCTTTATGGCTGCATCAGCACTCAGGTCGCTATAGCTACAGACCTGTTCAATCTGTCCTGATAGGCTGCCAGCACTGGTCGCTATAGCTACAGACCTGTTCAATCTGTCATGATAGGCTGCCAGCACTGGTTGCTATAGCTACAGACCTGTTCTCCCTCTCTTGATAGGCTACCAGAACTGGTTACTATAGCTATAGACCTGTTCTCCCTCTCCTGATAGGCTGCCAGCACTGGTTGCTATAGCTACAGACCTGTTTGATCTATCCTGCTAGCTGCCAGTACTGGTTGCTATAGCTACAGACCTGGCTTCTACTGAAAGCCTCGGGGAAAGCCAGAAAAAAACCCCCCTAATTCAAAGGGGAAACCAAGAAAAAACAGGCGGAGGTGGATGAAATCAATTAGTGAGACAACCCCCTTAAAAGGGCTATGGGGAGGTTTTAACCATGGAACCTAGCTCTGCATGGGAGCTGCGTACACAAGGTTATGATTCAGTTTATTTTAGAAAGAAAGAAAAATTCCCGCCCCCCCCCCCTTCAGAGGGAGCCCAGGGGGTGTATCCACATGTGGGGGGGTCCGCTCTTCGGCTCCCCCAAAACCCGGGTTGTCCCCTTCGTCTAGTTTCGGCCTTTTCCGCCAGCGCTCGGCTTCGCCATGATGCGTCACTTCGGGAGTTTCCGGAATCGCTAGGCTTCGCCATGATGCATCACTTCGGGAGTTTCCGGAATCGCTCGGCTTCGCCATGATGCGTCACTTCGGGAGTTTCCGGAATCGCTCGGCTTCGCCATGATGCGTCACTTCGGGAGTTTCCGTCAGCGCTCGGCTCGCCACTTTGTTATTTGGCCTTTCCGTCAGCGCTCGGCTTCGCCATGATGCGTCACTTCGGGAGTTTCCGGAATCGCTCGGCTCTCCTTCTCCGCTCGCTGCATGATGGCAGCTCCCGGGAGCCTCGGCGTGTGAAGGAGCGCGGAGCAGCGGCGGACGGCGATGCTGCACAGGACGGGGATGCACGGAGCGGTAAGCCCGGGGGCGGCGGGGCCCGGCTCCCGCGCGGGGGGGCGCAGGGTGGGGTCCCGGGGGAAATTCCGGAGGGGGGAGTGGACGGCAACTAGTGGGGGAGCTCGGTGCCAGCTCAGCCCGGGCCTTGCACGTGCGCCCTCACTGCGGCTGCGCTTTGTCTCGTGCCCACTTTGGCAGCAATTAGCGGCGGGGCGAGCAGCTCCCCGGGGCCCCTTTACCGGGGAAGGGGGGGCCGCTGCGGATTGTCTGCACTGACGTCACTGCGCTATAATCTGCAGAGAAAGCTCTTCCTGCGGATTTTACCTTCTGCAGTGGAGGAGACTGCACCGGCTGCCGCAGGAAATCCAGCAAAAGAAAAAATGGTTTTCAAAATCCTGCTGCAGGAAACTTTTTTGTGCCCCATGAGATTTGTATAAATCCCAGCGCCCGACCGATGCTGCGACCCACGGGAGGCTGTGTGTGCACCGATCCACATGGGAAATCCGCTGCATGTCCGTCCCTGTGCGCTCATCCGAAATCCCTGAAGTCCCCTTCCCTGTGCGCCCCCACCCCAAAATCCCCCTCCATGTCCGCCGTGGCTCATCCAAATCCGCTGCAGTTTCCCCCCGTGCGCTCATCCCCAAAAACCGCGCATGTCCGTCCCCGTGGGTCATCCCCAAATCCGCTGCATGTCCGTCCCTGTGCGCTCATCCGAAATCCGCTGCATGGCCGTCCCTGTGCGCTCATCCGAAATCCGCTACATGGCCGTGCCTGTGCTCTGTTCATTGAAAATTTGACCAGAAGTCAGCGCTGTGCAGACTAGGCTTAAGCCTAAGTCCACATTGCAGGGCTTTTTTGTCAGATTTTCATTCGGTTTGAAATCTGACAAGCAGCCATCCCCATAGACTTTCATAGAAAATCCGCCCAGTTGTCTACACTAAATGGATTTCCAACTGCCAGCGTTCGGAAAAACTCAGAACATGCACAACCCCCCTCCCCCGCCCAGTTTTCAGCGGACGGGGTGCAATTCACTGGTTATGTTGTAGTTGACACATTTTTTGCCGCGTTTGCGCTGCACTCGCTTGTCCAGCAGTGCGCAAAAAATCACAGCGGTGCGCCTGGTGTGCACTTATTCCCAAGTCAGTCAGACCCTAAGGCTATGTTCACACGTACAGTACGCGCCGCAATACACCATGTGTTTCGGGAGCTTGCGCCAATCAGCACGTACTCCGGAGGCGCAGGGGCCATAGACATGCATTGCGTGTGGCGCCCAATCGCCACGAATGATTGACATGCCACTTATCTCCCTGCGCATACAATACGATCGGGCCGATGTTGTTGCGGGTTTTACACTCTTTAATTCAAATGAATAGAAAATGGATTCAAAATAGATTTTCAAATTTGCACCTCCGAAAATTTGCGGCACTTGAGCACAACATTTGTAAAAAAAAAAAAAAAAATCCCATCTACGTGGCGGATTCTGTAATCCATTGTCAATTTTTTTTTTCTTGCACAAATTCACGTGAAAAATCTGCAGTAAATCCATTCCTGTGCATTTACTCTAAATCCAGACCAAAATCTGCAGCATATCCGTCCTGTGTGATCGTACACTTGGGGTATGTTCACACGATGTACTGCAGGGCGTACAGTACAACCCCACAGTACATAGTGTGTTGCAGGAGCTCGCGCTGATACGTGCGTACTACCGCGGTGCAGGGGGAGGCCAGCAGCCCGCCGGCCCCATAGACAATCATTACTCGCAGCACGTAATCGCTGCAAGTAATTGACATGTCACTGATCGTATTGTACGCCCGGGGAGAGGAGGCGTAATCCATAGTTCTCTATGGATTACCGTAATTTCGGCGCATCTCGCAGGGCTGTGGAGTCGGAGGCTATTTTGCAGGAGTCGGAGTCGTCATAAAAGGGAGCGACTCTCAAAATATAATATAAGTTGGTCCAGTTACTTCGATGCAAAGAGCAAGAGGCATTGGGTCCGGCCGGTGCTGCTGCTCCCATATCTTCAGCCTCATCACATGAGGAGTGTAATTGATGACAGGGAGCAGGCAAAGCACTGCCCCCAGGGGAAAAGACTCCGCTCCCAGGGCAAACAGATTTCAGCAAAATGTTTCACCTGTTCTCAAAGAAGTAGAAGATCAACCATTCATCAAAACTGACTGTGGCTGAGGCAATTCCTTTATACCCTGACATTGTTAGAGATGTTGCCCCTGTGGTCACCGCTTTGCCCCCAAGTTGGTGTAGAGAGGCCATTCTCCAGCCTGGAAATAATGAGGTCAGATGTGAGGTCATATATGCAGGATCTGATGGAGGCAATACTATTTCTCAGAACAAATTCAGAGACTCCACAAATGTTCCTGCAGTGCTTTACATATTTACAAAGTCATATCCAATAAATATATTTTACGCTGACAAGCAAAAGGGTAACAATGGTTTGAACTTGTGACTTCCAGGCTCCATATCGCTCCATCCACTACAGCTTTGCACATGAGGCTACTGTAATTTTATATACAGTCATCTTACCGATCTAATACATAAATGTGACTTGCAAGTATTTAGCATCTGCTTAGTTCTGCAGATTCTTTCCTGTAACTGCATTGTTACTGTTTTGCTCTTAAAAATCAAAATGTCATTTTTTATTATTTTGTTAGTATTTGGGAAATCCACCTTTGGTTTTCAATACTGCCTGAATCCTTCTGGGCTCTGAATCAGATTCAAGCATGTCTTGACCAAAATCTGATCCCAGGTCTCTTCTATACATTCCCAATGTTGGAGCAGGCTGGACTTGGATACAAATACAGCTTTTTCTTCAGCTCTACCCACAAGTGTTCAAAAGATCCAAACATTGTTACCCTTTTGTTTGTCAAGGTCTGTTCTACCTAAATAGCTTGATTATTGTATCATAAGGTGATAAACAGCCTGATGAGACCATTTTACTACAGTAAAGTTATCACTTAAACATGCGCCGTGTATGAGGGAGTCAGGAGTCGGAGTCAGGGTTTGGGAAATTGAGGAGTCGGAGTTGGGGCTTTGGCTTGCCGACTCCACAGCCCTGTGATGTACTGCGGTGTGTACTGTATGCGCCACAGTGCATCATGTGAATATAGCCTAAAGGGTTAAACAACGCTGAATGTCACTGGCGTCCTCCCGCGCTGCAATTAGCCGCTAACACCCGGCGGCTGTGTAGTGGGATTGTGCTGCCATCAGGAGGGCAGCAAATCCAACCCTGTGCATTTGCCCTAAATCCAGGCCCAAATCGGCAGCTTATCCATCCAGTGCATTCACTCTTAGGACTTCACCAGTTTTTTGCAGTGAAATGCGCCGGTTTTTCATGCATTTTTACCTGCGCTTTCTTCACCTTTTGGTCCTTTTTTTTGCTGCTTATTTTCATGCACTTTTTCAGCACAGGGAGCGTCATTGTTCTCGACGCTGATCATCGTCCTGCTCTCTGTTCTTTTGTTTAGCACGTAATGCGGCAAATGCTCGGTAATTCCCAACTTAATTCACAGGACCTGATTGTGCACAAAAATTCGAGCAATCCCAGAAAAAACGGAGAATTTAGCAAGTGCACAAAAAGACGTCGTGCAAACCCAGCCTTGGGGTGAATGCACGGACTGTGTACTTTTTAGCAGAAGACCAGCAGGTTATCAATAGGTAAAAAACTGCAACAGAATGTGCAGATTTTTTTTTTTTTTTTTTTTTACAGATTTTACCCCATTTAATTCGAAGGGTTAGAAGCTGCAAAAAAAAAAGTGATCTAAAAATCCTCACGGCAGATGAATTCCTGCACCAAAAATTAGCTTTACCACATGGGTGTGAAATCCCATCCACGTGGCTGCAAAAATCTGAAAAAGTCCACAACGAATCTATCTCTAGATCCAGACCTAAATCGGCCGCAGGCCCGTCCTCTGTGAATGCACTTTTAGGCTATGTTCACACAACCTATTTTTTTGCAGTGAGATAAGCGCTTGTTTCATTGCAGACACACACTTTTGTGATCATGGTGTTTTTACCGGCGATTCTTAAAGGGGTTTTGCCACAATGTAATGTTGACGTGGGATCCTCCAAAATGGGTATTTAATCACTTTTCTACATATATGTGATTACAAAAAGTGAGAGCTACTGCTTTCTTTACAAGCCCTTCGTTTCCTGACAGTTTACATTAGACACGACCAGGAGCTGACAGGGAGCTGATCTGGCTGCACTTGCATGTTTGCACTTTTTATATGATGACAGGGAACATGAAGGAGCTGGCAAGGGGCTGGGGAGAAAGAGCAGTGTATGAGGTTGTCTGCTGTATAGAGAATCCACGGGTTGTAATGTAATTATTTGAGTAAACATTGCAGACGCTCCCTTCTTCCTCGTTCTCTGCTCAATCCCCTCCCTCTCACCTCTGCAGCCGTTCATGACTCAGCATGCTTTCTTTATATTCTCTCCTGAGCAGATAAGAGGTAAGGAACTCGCTTCGTGGCAAAACCCCTTTCATTTGATGTGTATTTTGCTGCTTATTTTCATGCGTTTCTTTCAGTACAGTGAATTGCATTGCCCTCAACATGACTTTTGCCGCATTCACGCATTGATAATAGTCCTGCACTCCCATGTTTTGTGTAGAGCACAGGTGTCAAACACAAGGCCCGCGGACCACATCCGGCCCACGGCCTTTTGTTTTCCGGCCCGCCGTGATCTCTCCGCGAGGCTGAGCCGTACATAGTCAGTCGGCAGGTGCACGCTCAGTGCAGCTGCTGGTACAGGAAGAAGGCAGGAGGCAGGATCGTTTCCCTCCTACCTTCTCCCTTTGTATGTACAACGCTCTGTGAGCATTGTACATACATACGGCGTCGCAGGAGGCGTGACGCGCAGCTTTACTCACGCCCCCTGTGATGCTGGGTCTACTCGGGGGCTACATGGGGCATCTACCAGGCTACAGAGGATTATGTGGGGCATGTACCTGGCTACAAGGGGACTATGTGGGGCATCTCCCTGGCTACAAGGGGGCTATGTGGGGCCTTTCTATATGGGGCATATTACCTGGCTGCAGGAGGCAACTACATGGCTACAGGGGGCAAAAATACCTATCTACCTAGATGGTCAGATATAACTGTCATCTGCAGGGGGCTTTATACCCACTTAACTACCTACAAGGGTCATATGTACCTATCTACCTATGGGGGGCAATATATTCTTTCTGGTTGCCCTCAAAGGGCTAAATATAATAGCAATACAGTACAAATGTAACAGTTAAGGTTGAGTTCCATTTACATGGTTCTAAAATTATGTCGGCCCTTTTAACTACGGCGTGAGGCTGATGTGGCCCCTGGTGTAGAGCATCACATGTCAAATGGTACGCCAAAAAAATGTGTGCCTGATACGCGCTAATTCCCATTGAAGCCGATAGGACACTGGTGTGCGCATTTTGTAATTGTGAATTTTGGAGTAAAAGATGGCAGAAAAAGAGGTTATGTGAACTGCGCAAATTTTCTGCAGAAAGTCAATAGATAAATCAAGTGGTAAAAATCCGCGACAGATCGTGCAGATTTTGTTGTAGATTTGACACCATTTAGTACAGCGGGGTGAAATCTGCAGTAAATCCACAACCGAGTTTGAATTGTCGCAGATTTTAAAAAATCTTGATAACCTTTTCAAAACCTGGGAATAAGTTTTGTAAAATCCCATCCACATTCCTGGTACTGTTCTGCATCGCAGGTTTTCTGGGAGCAAATCCACGTGCATTCACCCTAAATCCGGACCAAAATGGGCAGCGTTTCTGTCCTTTGTGAATCTGGCTTTAGCTCAAGTTGACTTGACAGCTTTCTGTGCACTTGTCAAGGTGCATAATTGCCATTTTTTTTGTCTGTCGAAAAGCGCGCAAAAAGGCGACATTAGGATCCCACTGGCTTAAATGGCAATAAGCGCACCTCAAGCACACAGCTGCGCTTCTTTGCGCACTGTACCACACGTTACACACCGGACAAAAAAGAACACCGTGCGGGACCGTTATCAGCGCGTATACATGCTCAAAAGACTCATCAGGAACAGGGCTGTGGAGTCGGCAAGCCAAAGCCCCGACTCCTCAATTTCCCAAACCTCCGACTCCTGACTCCCTCATACACAGCGCATGTTTAAGTGATAACTTTACTGTAGTAACATGGTAACATCCGGCTGTTTATCACCTTATGATACAATAATCAAGCTATTAAGGTAGAACAGACACTGACAATCAAAAGGGTAACAATGTTTTGATCTTTTGAACACTTGTGGGTACAACTGAAGAAAAAGCTGTATTTGTATCAAAGTCCAGTCTGCACCAACATTGGGAATGTGTAGAAGAGACCTGGGATCAGATTTTGGTAAAGATATGCTTGAATCTGATCCAGAGCCCAGAAGGATTCAGGCAGAGCTGAAAGCCAAAGGTGGATTTCCCAAATACTAACAAAATCATAAAAATTAACATTATGCTTTTTAGGAGCAAAACAGTAACAATGCAGTTACAGGAAAGAATCTGCAGAACTGAGCAGATGCTAAGTATTTGCAAGTAAAATTTATGTACAGTCATGGCCAAAAGTTTTGAGAATGATACAAATGTTAATTTTTACAAAGTCTACTGCATCAGGTTTTATAATGGCAATTTGCATATACTCCAGAATGTTATAAAGAGTGATCAGCTTAACAGCAATTAATTGCAAAGTCAATAGTTGCCTAAAAACTTTTTCCCCCAAAACACATTTCCACTTCATTGCAGGCCTGCCTTAAAAGGAGCAGCTAACATCGTTTCAGTGATTGCTCCATTAGCACAGGTGTGGGGTGTTGATGAGGACAGGGGCTGGAGATCAATCTGTCATGATTAAGTAAGAATCACACCACTGGACACTTTAAAGGAGGCTGGTGCTTGGCATCATTGTTTCTCTTCTGTTAACCATGGTTATCTCTAAAGAAACATGTGCAGCCCATCATTGCACTGCAAAAAACTGGCCTAACAGGGAAGTATCGCAGCTAGAAAGATTGCACCTCAGTCAACAATCTATCGCTTCATCAAGGAATTCAAGGAGAGGTTCCATTGTTGCCAAAAAGGCTCCAGGGCGCCCAAGAAAGTCCAGCAAGCGCCAGGACCGTCTCTTAAAAGTGTTTCAGCTTTGGAATCGGCTCCAGCAGTGCAGAGCTTGCTCAGGAATGGCAGCAGGCAGGTGTGAGTGCATCTGCACGCACTGTGAGACTGCGGAGACTCATGGAGCAAGGCCTGGTGTCAAGGAGGGCAGCAAAGAAGCCACTTCTCTCCAGAAAAAACATCAGGGACAGACTGATATTCTGCCAAAGGTACAGGGAGTGGACTGCTGAGGACTGGGGTAAAGTCATTTTCTCTGATGAATCCCCTTTCCGAATATTTGGAACATCTGGGAAAAAAGCTTGTTCGGAGAAGACAAGGTGAGCGATACCACCAGTCTTGTCTCATGCCAACTGTAAAGCATCCAGAAACCATTCATGTGTGGGTTTGCTTCTCAGCCAAGGAATCGGCTCTCTAACAGTCTTGCCTAAAAACACATCCATGAATAAAGAATGGTAAACCAGAATGTCCTCCAAGAGCAACTTCTCCCAACCGTCCAAGAGCATTTGGTGATCAACAATGCCTTTCCAGCATGATGGAGCACCTTGCCATAAAGCAAAGGTGATAACTAAATGGCTCAGGGAACAAAACAGAGAGATTTTGGGTCCATGGCCTGGAAACTCCCCAGATATTAATCCTATTGAGAACTTGTGGTCAATCATCAAGAGACGGGTGGACAAACAAAAACCAACAAATTGTGACAAAATGCAAGAATGGACGGCTATCAGTCAGGATTTGCTCCAGAAGGTGATTGAGAGCATGCCAGGGAGAATTGCAGAGGTCCTGAAGAAGAAGGGTCAACACTGCAAATATTGACTCGCTGCATTAACTCATTCTAACTGTCAAAGCTTTTGTTACTCATAATCTGATTGCACTTGTATTTCTGTATGTGATAAAAACACAGAAAAACCAGAGGGCAACAGATCAGGGGAAAATAGAAGATTTGTGTCATTCTCAAAACTTTTGGCCATGACTGTAGAAGATCGGTAAGATGACTGTATATAAAATTACAGTAGCCTCATGTAGTGGATGGAGAGATATGGAGCCTGAAAGTCACAAGTTCAAAACATTGTTACCCTTTTGCTTGTCAGTGTAAAATATATTTATTGGATACGACTTTAGAACACAAAAAAATTGTAAATATGCAATACCCTGCAGGAACATTTGTGGAGTCTCTGAATTTGTTCTGAGAAATAGTATTGCCTCCATCAGATCCTGCATACATGACCTCACATCTTATCTCATGATTCCCAGGCTAGAGAACGGCCTCTCTACACTAACTTGGGTTGGGGAAAAGCCACGACCACAAATGCAACATCTCTAACAATGTCAGGGTATAAAGGAATTGCCTCAGCCACAGTCAGGTCTGATGAATGGTTGATCTTCTACTTCTTTGAAGGCAGGTGAAACATTTTGCTGAAATCTGTTTGCCCTGGGAGCGGGATCTTTTCCCCTGGGGCTTTGCCTGCTCCATGTCATCAATTACACTCCTCATGTGATGAGGCTGAAGATATGGGAGCAGCAGCACTGGCCGGACCCAATTCCTCTTGCTCTTTGCATCGAACTAACTGGACCAACTTATTATATATTTTGGGAGTCGGTCCCTTTTATGACGACTCCGACTCCTGCAAAATAGGCACCGACTCCGACTCCACAGCCCTGATCAGAACAACGATGTCCTCTGTACTGAGATAAAAGTATGAAAATAAGCAGGAAAAAAATACAAATGTTGCAGATTTTGGTGTAGATTTACCTCGTTCAATTCAAAGGGATAAAATCCGCAGTAAATCCGCAATAGAAATAGACATGCTGAGGTGTTAAAAAACAAAACAAAAAAAATCCTCGTACCAAAAGTCGATTGTTTGCACAGAAAATTTCTGCCACATAGGCACGGGGTTTGTACTGGTACTGCCAGTGTGCATCAAAGGGGTTTTCGTACTACAAAGATAAGCTTTCAACATGTAGGTGCAAGTCATTGAGGACTTTTTTAAACTATATTGCTCCTTTGCTATATCCCTGGTCAGGAGATAAGAGAGGTATTATCTGCTCTGAGTTCACACAAGTTCTCTGCTTTCCCTTCCTGATTAGACAGAGAGCAGGGAGTTAAGGTCATGGTGGCAGGGCGGAGCAGTCTTTATCTCTAACAAGATTAGATTGTTTACCTTGGATTAGAGTTTTGTAGTCTTGTTTAGTACAGATTAAATCTCCTACACTTATGTCTTTGTAACATTCAGCTAGTTATAGAAGAGCTTAATACGCTAATCACTGTTAAAGAACGACCCACAGCCTGATGAGGCAGTGCAAGTGTGAAACAGCATGGTGAGAAAAGCCCTTTTAAGCTTTACTGCCTACAACCTATCAATGAAACGTTAAATCAGATGTAACATCTCTCTTATAAATAAGATTTACTTTTTTGGGTGATGTAGTTTAAAAAAAAAAAAAAAAAAAAAAAAAAAAAAGTTGCACCCCCAAAATAAGCGTACCCTAAATTTTACAGACCTGTTGGCGTGTAAGTACTAATGGACATTTCCAATAATCTGTTTTATGCAAATGTTTCCGAGTTCAGCTAAATAAAAGTAAGAATGGAAAAAAGTTACAGAAGTTCTTCTGTAGAACAAATAGTGCGACTGACACAATGGCGAGAAGCTCAACGTTGTGCGGTCGAGAGGTTAAAGGGGTTTTGCCACGAAGGCATTTCATGTCTGTTTTGTCCAGCTTCAGCTTTCAATGTGCTCAAAAAGGGGGAGTGTGTGATTTGTTTCAACTGCGTGTTGTATGACCCAGCATTCTGAAATCGCCCCGCTATTTCCCACAGTGTGCTCACTCTAGTCAAACAAAGGTGTTTATGTAAAGAGCCGTGAATAGCTACACTGTAGCTGAGTGGTTAGCGCTTCTGCCTTCCAAACATAGGGGTGCTAGGTTCAAATTCCTGCAGGAGCCCAACATCTAGATTTTTTTTACATTAAAACAACGTTCTCTCGAACATGCCGGTTGCATGACTTTGTTTCCACTACCCTTCCTGTCCTCTGACCAGCGCTGTGAGCTTTTTTTCTCGCAGTATCTACAGCAGGGTGTTCGTAATGGTTCCTCATGTTCGCTGTTTTATGTTTTTTTTCTGTTAAAGGGGTTTTGCCAAGAAGTCATTTCGTTACCTGTTATATCTGATCAGGAGACAAAATTAACTCAGCATGGGGGATAGGGAGGGGTCTGAGCAGAGACCAGCAGTGCCAGGGAGCGTCTACAATGTTTACACAAATAATTACAATAGAACCAGTGGATTCTCTATACAAAAAACAGGATATTTCTCCACAGTCCCTTGCCAGCTCGTTCATGTTCCCTGTCATCAGATAAGAAGTGCAGACAGCGCAAGCGCGG
The DNA here is from genome assembly GCA_025379985.1 of Phyllomedusa bahiana. Classification (NCBI taxonomy): domain Eukaryota; kingdom Metazoa; phylum Chordata; class Amphibia; order Anura; family Hylidae; genus Phyllomedusa; species Phyllomedusa bahiana. The sequence goes on along the minus strand of JAODAL010003873.1, from coordinate 29,127 downwards.
CCAGATCAGCTCAGGTCAGTGTCTGGTCCTGTCTAATGTAAACTGTCAGGTAACTAAGGGCATGTAAGGAAGGCTGTAGCTCTCTCAGGCTTCACTTTTTGTAATCACATATATTTAGAAAAGTGATTAAATACCCATTTTGGAGGATCCCACGTCAACATTACATCGTGGCACAACCCCTTTAATATTGGTTGGAGCTAATTGAAAATACTTGGTGCAGAGGTAACAAGACATATTCCTCCATGTACAGAAAATTTTGTTCTGCACAAAAAAACATTTCTGAAAAACACAATGTGAACCTGGGTGCCACTGGCAGGGTTGCTGCACATATATATATATACACATGCACACCATTACCAGTGGCACACCAACCGCTGAAAGGGCAATACATGGAAACCTCCAAAGAAGCATTTATGCTATCTATTGGCTCTATTGAGAGGTAAAGATAAAGTAGGACCACTCTCCTTGAGATCCCGTTGTAAGCTGGCAGTGGCTTAAACATTTTTTGATCAAAACGTGTGAACTAAGAAACTCAAAGTTTTTTTTCATGTATGATAGAATAAATGCTTCTTTGGAGGTTTCCATGTATTGTATAGCCCTTTTAGCTGATGGTGTGCCACTGGTAATGGTGTGCATATATATATATATATATATATACACACACCATTACCATATATATACCGCAACCCTGCCAGTGGCACCCAGGTTCACATTGTATTTTTCAGAAATGTTTTTCTGTGCAGGACTATACGTTGTATTTGGCATATATTGCTTTTAATCTATGTAGGGAGGAAGGGATGCCTCCATTTTGGTTTCCTGCACCCCCGCTCACTTTCACAGGCTGTCATAAGAGTGCAGCTTGCAGGTTTGGTGTTGTTTTTTTATTTTTCTCTCTGTATTATGGAGGTCGGTTGACCGAATGAGAAGTCTGGATTTGACTCTACTGAGAGGTAAAGATAGCGTAGGAAAAACCCGACCTGAGATCACGTTGAAGTCGGGGGTGGCTTAAGCATTTTTTGATCAAAATGTGTGAACTAAAAAAAGTTTTTTTCATGTGTGATAGATAGCATAAATGCTTCTTTGGAGGTTTCCATGTATTGTATTGACCTTCATGCTGACCAAAGGGTCTCAAATTCAACCGGGTAAGTGAGCTACAGTTAAAATAAAAAAAAATAAAAAGTTTAAAAATTTTAGATTGCCCGGGTCATTACGCAGGTGCCACTGACAGATATAGGAATTTTTTAATTTATTTTTTGTATGTCCCTATATGGTGGTGTGTTTTATTTTGATTTCAACTTTTTTTGCTAATTTTTTTTTTTTATCCCAATATGGGACTGGACTGAGCGATCTCTTGGTTGCGGTAATAATACGTAGTACTACATGACTGTACTGTATGTATTTTGCTTGTCAGGGTCACATCTGGCCTGAGGCTGTTGTTCGGCTGTCATGGTAAACATCACCCTGCAATCACACAGCCAGTGCCAATGAAGGACACGGAAAGCCCCCTTCTTCTGTCAAATCCCTTAAAGGGGTCGTCTCACTACAAGGATTGCTGCTTTTTATGTTAAAGATCTTGCAAAAACAAGTCACTTTGTAATATATGTCCATTAACAGTGTCCTACCTATTCCTAGATATCCCCTCTTGTATGGGCTGCATCAGCTCCTCAGGTCGCTATAGCTACAGACCTGTTTGATCTCTCCTGATAGGCTGCCAGAGCTGGTTGCTATAGCTACAGACCTGTTCTAGCTCTCCAGATAGGCTGCCAGCACTGGTTGTTGCTATATCTACCAAAGGACCTGGTTTGATAGCTCGATATCTTCCAGATAGGCTGCCAGCACTGGTTGCCATAGCTACAGACCTGTTTGATCTATCCAGATAGGCTGCCAGCACTGGTCGCCATAGCTACAGACCTGTTCGATCTATCCTGATAGGCTGCCAGCACTGGTCGCTATAGCTACAGACCTGTTCGATCTATCCTGATAGGCTGCCAGCACTGGTCGCTATAGCTACAGACCTGTTCGATCTATCCTGATAGGCTGCCAGCACTGGTCGCTATAGCTACAGACCTGTTCGATCTCTCCTGATAGGCTGCCAGCGCTGGTTGCTATAGCTACAGACCTGGCTTCTACTGCAGCCTAGTGGAAGCCAGTAAACCAGCCCCTGAATTCAAAATGAAACCAGGACTGAGGTAACATGAATCAATGTAGTGAAACAACCCCTATAAAGGCTGTAGTTACTATTGAAGGTTGAATGGCTGGGACTTGCGTGCTCCTCTTTTGACCTGCTGCCCCCACGGGTCACAGATGGCCACTTGCTTCTGGGACCCCTGGGTTAGCCCTTAGCCAGAATTTCCATACATGACTTTTTTTACGCCATGCTATGATTAAGAGCCAGTAGAGGCTCGAAACGCGTCAACATTCCTTACCTTTGATATCACATCGTTGTATATTCATATGTGGCACCAATAAAGGATTTCTTTTTTTACGGACATCTGCATGCTGCTGGCTTCTTTAACTTTGCGTGACTCGGACACAAGTGATGGCCGAAACTGGTTCGGAGTTGGGTGCAATATTTTTTCTATCCAATTTAGGGAGTCGACACAGGTCACGAGCTATTCCCATAGGAAACTTTTAAAGGGGTTTTGCCAAGAATTAAAATTGACGTGTGAAGCTTTCAAATTAAATAATAAATATTTTCATCATTATTAAAAAATTCTGCACCGTTGTTGTTTTAGCTGCTCCTTTAGTGATCCATTGTTTACAGCTCGTCTCCAGGGGATACGACCAGGGCTGAGAGCTCCTCAGTCCTGGTCGCACATGCTCAGGCATCACCTCTCCTCTCGGGCAGCTACTGAGTGTTCAAACCCCAGGTGCTGTCATTCTACTCCCGTCCTCTGTGCTCCTTAGTAATTAGTCAAACAGTGCAAATAAATAAAAAAGAAACCTGAATCAGGTTTGTGCATTGATAAAGAGAAAAAAAATCCACAGGTTTGGTTCCTACAGGGATTTGAACCGAGGACCCTTGTGCTGTGAGACAAAAACTTTACCTGTGAGCTAAATTGTAGCTACTCACAGCTCTATACATAAACAGACCTTTCTTTAACTACAGAGAGGAAAGGCCTGGTGATGTCATCCTGCTGGGTCACATGATCTGCAATTCAAACAAATCACACACGCCCCCTTCTGAGCACACAGAGCTGAAGAGCTGGATGCAGGAGGTATGAAATGAGATCGTGGCAAAACCCCTTTAAGATACCATAGGAGTAGAAGGGAGCTGGATGTATGTGAACCAGCCCTGACTGAGCAGGTGCCCCAACAATCACTAGAACAAAGGGGCAGTGGCCCCGTCAGATTTATCCCTGGTCGGAGCTGATTGTGACTCGCCGTTTTTTAGGTTCTGCAGCGTTGATGGTAGTGACCGACCTCTAATGTGACGGAACCATTTGCATCCAGTGAAAGTGACCACTTGCCTTTAGGGTGCGTTCCCACATTACAGCAGACGCCTCCAGTGGCAAATGCTGGTAATATCCTAGAATTGTGCTGCCATTTTTGAGACGTGGGGATGGTTTTGTTTGCATGCTGCTGCCACAACATGGAAATGTACCCTAATCACCCACTCTAAGGGTATGATCACTCCAGGGCTGTGGAGTCGGAGTCGGTGGCTATTTTGCAGGAGTCGTCATAAAAGGGACCAACTCCCAAAATATATAATAAGTTGGTCCAGTTAGTTCGATGCAAAGAGCAAGAGGAATTGGGTCCGGCCGATGCTGCTCCTCCCTTATCTTCAGTCTCATCACATGAGGAGTGTAATTGATGTCATGGAGCAGGCAAAGCGCTGCCCCAGGGGAAAAGATCCCGCTCCCAGGGCAAACAGATTTCAGCAAAATGTTTCACCTGCTTTCAAAGAAGTAGAAGATCAACCATTCATCAAACCTGATTGTGGCTGAGGCAATTCCTTTATACCCTGACATTATTAGAGATGCTGCCCCTGTGGTCACCGCTTTGCCCCCAAGTTAGTGTAGAGAGGCCGTTCTCTAGCCTGGAAATAATGAGAACAGATGTGAGGACATGTATGCAGGATCTGATGGAGGCGATACTATATCTCAGAACAAATTCAGAGACTCCCCAAATGTTCCTGCAGTGTTTTGCATATTTACAATTTTTTTGTGTTCTAAAGTCATATCCAATAAATATATTTTACACTGACAAGCAAAAGGGTAACAATGTTTTGAATTTGTGACTTTCATATCTTACATATATACATAAATGTGACTTGCAAGTATTTAGCATCTGCTTAGTTCTGCAGATTCTTTCCTGTAACTGCATTGTTACTGTTTTGCTACTAAAAATCAAAATGTTAATTTTTATTATCTTGTTAGTATTTGGGAAATCCACCTTTTGTTTTCAATACTGCCTGAATCCTTCTGGGCTCTGGATCAGAATCAAGCATATCCTGACCAAAATCTGATCCCAGTGTCCTCTTCTCACATTCCCAATGTTGGTGCAGACTGGACTTTGATACAAATACAGCTTTTTCTTCAACTCTACCCACAAGTGTTCAAAAGATCAAAACATTGTTACCCTTTTGCTTGTCAGTGTCTGTTCTACCTAAATAGCTTGATTATTGTATCATAAGGTGATAAACAGCCGGATGTGACCATTTTACTACAGTAAAGTTATTACTTAAACATGCGCCGTGTATGAGGGAGTCAGATGAGTTTGGGAAATGAGGAGTCGGAGTCGGGCTTTGGTTGCCGACTCCACAGCCCTTGTTCACACGGCTTCTTGTGTCTGTATGAACATACATTTTTTTAATGCATATCTGGGTCTGTCTGAACAGACACGCATCTAACAATGAGCAGTGAGTTTAACACTGTCGGCAATGGGGAACACGCAGCGGCGTTCACATGAGCGATTGCTGCTGCGTGTCTGTCGGAACCCTCTTTCGGTTGCGCTCCAAGAAATGACGTAAATTTCGTGTTTCCCATTGCCGGCAGTGTTAAACTCACTGCTCATTGTTAGATGCAATTCAGACGGACCCAGTCACGCATCAGAAAAACCTGTGTTCACACCGACCCAAGATGCCGTGTGAACATGCCCTAATGCAGAGGAGGGCGCTGAAGACTCTGAAGATAAGCTCCAACCAGGTGATGACACCACAGGATGGGAGGAAAGCTGCACCCGCAGGATTAGTAGAAGTCATCCGACATGTTATTTAGTGTGAATGGTGTAAAAAAAAAAATTAAACTCAAAAAATGTTAAATTCTGCAGTATTTTATTTGGAAATGTAAATTATTCTCCCCAAAAATACTGCTTCCGCATAAAACGAGTCCTCCTACAATTGCACAAAAACAAAAAGTTACGACTGTTGAGGCAAGAACTACAACGTTTTGCTGGTCATTAAAGGGGTTGTCGATTCAGCATATCTCCGCCCCAGTTTTTCTCGGTTTAATTTTTGAATTCGGTGTTTACGGGCTTTACTGGCCTGCAGTGACGAGCTGCTGAGGACACGAGGTCTGTAGCTATAGCAACCAGTGCTGGCAGCCTATCAGGAGAGATCGGACAGGTCTGTAGCTATAGTGCTGGCAACCTATCATGAGAGACTGAACAGGTCTGTAGCTATAGTGACCAGTGCTGGCAGCCTATCAGCAGAGAGTGAACAGGTCTGTAGCTATAGCGACCACTGCTGGCAGCCTATCAGGAGAGATGGAACAGTCTGTGGCATAGTGACCCACGCAGCTATCAGGAGAGATGGAACAGGTCTGTGGCTATAGGGACCAGTGCTGGCAACCTATTAGGAGAGAATGAACGTGTCTGTAGCTATAGCAACCAGCGCTGGCAGCCTATCAGGAGAGATCGGACAGGTCTGTAGCTATAGTGACCTGAGGAGCTGATGCAGCTCATACAAGAGGGGATATCTAGGAATAGGGAGGTCACTGTTAAAGGACACATATTGCAAAGTGACTTGTTTGTGCAAGATCTTTAACATAAAAAGCAGCAATCCTTGTAGCGAGACAACCCCTTTAAGTACTTTGCAGCCTTGGGGCTTATGGGGTTAATATTTCTGCAATGTCATTAAAGTTGGCAATTAGCCCGTCGCCATACTATCATAGCGCGGCTGAAAAACATATCTTTATCAGGATGTAAAACCCCATTTTATAGAGAGATGTCAGGTTTATGTAGAACGGGACCTGCTCAGAGGTATTTATGGCACCTTAGACATTGAACCATTTATTACAGAATAGCTGCAATTTAATCTAGAAACTCCCATAGACATGAGAGACCTGAGTCACGCCCCATAATGTCAGAAGGCGCCAGTCTCAGGGCTACCATAGTACTGTACCTTTGTTGGGACTTAGTCTTCCTACTGTCCACAGCACAGCAGGACAAGTACACAGTACTGCTGTTTACTGATCCCACCCACCCAGGTCAGTGCTCCTGCCAGCTTAAGCATGGCAAGACTTAAAGGGGTTTTGCCAAGAAGTGAGTTCCTCTCCTAACAGGCTGATACTCTCCTCTTGAGACTTGAAAAAAGGCGCGTTGTGTTTCTGTGTTTAAAAAAACAAGTACCTCCTCTGTGATGTCATCGCTCCACCTCCCATGCACGCTCCTGATACTCAGTCTCTGTAGTTGAGCAAACATTGTTTGGCTAATCCACACAGGATAACTGTATTGTGCACAAACTCTACGCGTTTTGTTTCTTCTTCTTATCTGCTCAGGAGAGAAGATAAGTTCCAAGCAGGCAGCGTTCTTTTGTTCGTTCACGAACTGTTGCAGGGGTAGAGCAGGGCTGAGCAGGGAGCGTCTGCATGTTTACTCAGATAATTACATTACAACCAGTGGATTCTCTATACAAAAGACACAGACTCTCTTCTCCCACTCCCTTCATATGCCCTGCCATCAGATAAGAAGTGCAAACAACGCAAGGACGGCCAGATCAGCTCCTGGTCGTAGGTAGTGTAAACAGTCAGGAAACTAAGGGCATCTTAGTCAGGCTATAGCTCTTACAGGCTACACTTTTTATAATCGCATATATTTAGAAAAGTGATTAAATACCCATTTTGGAGGATCCCATGTCAACATCAGATCATGGCAAAACCCCTTTTATGGTACTTCTGCCGCCCACCTGAGTCTTACTGTGAGGCACTGCTCTCCTTCACATCACTCCGCCTGCAGGTAACTCACTCTTCCCTACACACACTCGTACATCTTCCCGGCTGTCTGCTCTGTTATCACTAAATAGCTGCCATGTGTGGCATGCTGACACTTGTAGTTGTGAAGTTACAAGTGCCAGCATTCCACAGCACACCAAACATACTAATTCTCTGGGTGCTGATTAATTTAACCTGCTGCTGTGGCATCTGACACTTGTAGTTCCAGAGCAACTACGAGCTATAGAACAACAAGGGCCAGCATGCCACAGCAGCAAATAGTAAAACACATGTACCAATCCGCACCCATACAATTAGTACATGTGTGGTATAAGATGCTGTCATTGGTAGTTGTGCTCAAAGAGAAGAAAAAGAGCAGAGAGAGAAAGGGAGAGGAGGACGGTAATCGGAGAGACCTGTGTGCACTCAGAGCGGATAAAATCTCTTAACTCTTCAACAAAGCAAATAAACAAAGCAGTGTATTTGGAAGTCTTTGGAAAAAGTATTTTACCTGTGGTGACTTAACTCGTTGCTCTCAGATAAGACAAAGAGCAGGTAGGTAAACAGGAACCTGTGTGCACTCAGAGCAGATAACATCTCTCATCTCCTCCATAAAGCAATGTATTTAGAAAAAGTCATTGTTTACCTGTGGTGACGTCACTCCCTACTCTCAGATACAACAAAGAGCAGGTAGGTAAACCGAGAAACCTCGGTGCACTCAGAGCAGATAAAATCTCTCATCTCCTCTTCAGAGAAAAAATGAAAGGGGTTGTATCATTACATTAAATGGTCTTCAGAATAAGGGTAAAGTGAAAACAAGCAACTTTGTAATTGGATGTCATTAGCAAAGCTGTCTTGTTTTCACAGTCTCCCTTATCTTTGTTTTGTGTAAACACTGTTCCCCAGTGGCGGTCGGATTCCACCTCCTTTCATTTAATTGGCTGACGGCTCTACTAATTTACATTGTCTGGCCCCCGGCCGTATTCACGGGAGCGTGCATTCCTGCCTCTCTCAATTAGAATAAGGGGCCGGGAGCATTTCACTCTGCACAGCCAGAAAAAACACACTAACACTGCAGCTGTTTCTACAATCAGAAAACAGCAGAATTGTGCCTCGGTGCCTAAGTGTAAACATAGAAGGAGCATTAGGCTGCCTCTCTCACTCAAAATAAGGGGCCGGCAACATTTCACTCTGCACAGCCAGAAGAAACACACTAACACTGCAGCTGTTTCTAAAATCAGAAAACAGCTAAATTGTGCCTTGGTGCCTAAATACTCCTGCGTGCAAACATAGCAGTGAGATCTGTGCTCCGGATGAGTTAGTAGAAGACTGGATTCAACTGTAACAAACCCCCAGCTGTGAGAGGAGAAGACTGTCTAGACTGAATGCAGGCCTGTGGTATGTAAATAGCTCTTACAAAATAAGACTGCATAGGGAGAGGACACAGTGACATGTGTGGGGGTGGGGGGGGGACACATACTGACTCAGGAGCGAGCACGAACAATGAAGGGGGAGGATGATGTCATCCCCCTTCAGTTAAGAAACACCCAGCTGGGAGGGGAAGAAACGCCCCTGGATTTCAGGAACTGAGAAAATCCAGCTTCAAGAAAACAGCCGAACTGATGAAGCGATACATCCCCTTTAAAAGTAACGTATTTGGAAAAAGTGTTCGTTTACTGTTCACTACAAGTTAAAAGCTAATCTTTGTAGTGAGAAAACCCCTTATACTCCAAATTCACTAAAAGGGATTTTCTGTAGTGGACAACCCCTTTAAGGAGTTCAACATTCCCTATCCAAATTGACCTTATTAAGGGACTATGTGGTTCATGTGGCCTCATAAATTTGTTTTCTGCTCTTTTATTATTCTTATTCTATACTTTATTTTCGATGTTTTACGCTGATTTATAATTATTATAAAATTCGATTATATAATTAAAATAAATTTTTTCGTTTTTATGCTGATTGTTAATTATAATATTCGATTATATAATTACAATAAATTTTTTCGGTTTTATGCTGATTTCTAATTATTATAAAATTCGATTATATAGTTTTGATAGTTTACGCTGTTGTTGACATGCTCTTTGGGCGAGTGGACCTTTTGTTCTGCGGGTTGTAGTCAGTGCTTCTGGCCTTGCAGAGGTTAAATGGATCTGGTGATTTAGCTCCTGTCCCCGAGCACAGACATCTGCTATGTATTATGCTGCGGACCCCTCCATGGTGCAGCGCACAATGGATTCCCATGCAGCACGGAGCCCCATCATTGAATGACTCGTTATCTGGCGGTGTCATCTGTCCGCCATTGATTGTGTCGGGTCCCATCAGAAGTAGGTCATGCGGAGCATGTGGTGCAGCACCCGGCACAGTCCATCCTGGAGGGAAGGTATTTCAGAAGTATTCCGGCCCCGCTATAAATTACTCCGAGGCAGCAGCGATCAGTTCTGGTTTTTGTGACACCGTTTGTAAACTGCGGAGCCGTAGGTCACATCTGTCAGGACGCAGAGAAGCCTGATCCCTGGGAACGTTGGACTTGAAAGACTCGTGGGTTCAGGGGGCGTTATAAATAATCGGGTGACATGGACTGTTTTTGTGCTCTGCTGGCAGAGGGCTCCGTCTGTTTGATTTCTCACACAACTTGGTGCTTTGTGCAGTCGGTGACCAGAAGCCTTCACGTTTCCTTCAGACGGCGGCTCGGCTCTTACTGCTGGGATCCGGTGTTTGATCCTGACTTGGGGGAGAAGCAGTGGTAGCGCACACCTGATGTTGGCTTCAGGTTGCTCAGTGGAAAGGTTTTTCTAGTCCCGTTAATAAGTATATTAAGCAACATGGTGACTCGGTGGGTAGCACAAATCAGCATGGTGACTCGGTGACGCAGTAGTTAGCATGTGTAGCACGGTGGCTGTCGGGGCGCGGCCCGCTGGCTCGGTGGCTGTCGGGGCACGGCCCGCTGGCCGGTGGCTGTGGGGGCGCGGCCCGCTGGCTCGGTGGCTGTGGGGGCGCGGCCCGCTGGCTCGGTGGCTGTGGGGGCGCGGCCCGCTGGCTCGGTGGCTGTGGGGGCGCGGCCCGCTGGCTCGGTGGCTGTCGGGGCGCGCCGCTGGCTCGGTGGCTGTCGGGGCGGCCCGCTGGCTTGGTGGCTGTCGGGGCGGCCGCGGCTTGTGGCTGTCGGGCGCGCCCGCTGCTCGGTGGCTGTCGGGGCGCGGCCCGCTGGCTCGTGGCTGTGGGGGCGCGGCCCGCTGGCTCGGTGGCTGTGGGGGCGCGGCCCGCTGGCTCGGTGGCTGTCGGCCCGCTGGCTCGGTGGCTGTGGGGGCGCTGGCTCGGTGGCTGTGGGGGCGCGGCTCGGTGGCTGTGGGGGCGCGGCTCGCTGGCTGTGGGGGCGCGGCTCGCTGGCTGTGGGGGCGCGGCTCGCTGGCTGTGGGGGCGCGGCTCGCTGGCTGTGGGGCTCGGCTCGCTGCTGTGGCGGCCGCTGGCTCGGCTGGCTGTCGGGGCGGGCTGGCTGGCTGTCGGGGCGCGGCTCGGTGGCTGTCGGGGCGCGGCCCGCTGGCTCGGTGGCTGTCGGGGCGCGGCCCGCTGGCTCGGTGGCTGTCGGGGCGCGGCCCGCTGGCTCGGTGGCTGTCGGGGCGCGGCCCGCTGGCTCGGTGGCTGTCGGGGCGCGGCCCGCTGGCTGTGGGGGCGCGGCTCGGTGGCTGTGGGGGCGCGGCTCGGTGGCTGTGGGGGCGCGGCTCGGTGGCTGTGGGGGCGCGGCTCGCTGGCTTCGGGGCGGCTCGTGGCTGTGGGGCGGGGCTCGTGGCTGTGGGGGGCGCGGCTCGGTGGCTGTGGGGGCGCGGCTCGCTGGCTGGGGCTGTCGGGCGCGCGCTGTGGGGCGCTCGCTGGCTGTGGGGCGCGGCTCGTGGCTGTGGGGGCGCGGCCCGCTGGCTGTGGGGGCGGGCCGTGGCTGTCGGGGCGCGGCTCGCTGGCTGTGGGGCGCGGCTCGCTGCTGTGGGGGCGCGGCCGCTGCTGTGGCGGGCTCGCTGGCTGTGGGTGCGGGCTCGCTGGCTGTGGGGGCGCGGCTCGGTGGCTGTGGGGGGCGCGGCTCGGTGGCTGTCGGGGCGCGGCTCGGTGGCTGTCGGGGCGCGGCTCGGTGGCTGTCGGGGCGCGGCCCGCTGGCTCGGTGGCTGTCGGGGCGCGGCCCGCTGGCTCGGTGGCTGTCGGGGCGCGGCCCGCTGGCTCGGTGGCTGTCGGGGCGCGGCGCGCTGGCTCGGTGACCGTCGGGGTGCGGCTCAGTGGTTGGCACCGTTGCTTAGACATTCTTCCGTCGCAGAGGTGCAAATGAATCGGTTTACAGGCGGACATGAACGGCGCCTGACAGACCCCAGTGACTACAGTGCAGGCCATTACAGTGCCTTGCGAAAGTATTCGCCCCCTTGACCTTTTCATCCTTTTGCCACATATCTGGCTTCAAACATTTAAATCTAACTATTTATAATTTTTATTTTTTAGTGAAGAATCTACAAGTGGGACACAATTGGAACGAAATTTATTGGATATTTTAAACTTTTGTAAAAATAAAAAAACTGAAAAGTGGGGCGTGCAAAATTATTCGGCCCCTTTAAGTTAATACTTTGTAGCACCACCTTGTGCTGCGATTACAGCTGCCAGTCGCTTGGGGTTTGTCTCTATCAGTTTTGCACATCGAGAGACTGAAATCCTTGCCCATTCTTCCTTGTCACAGCTGGAGCTCAGTGAGGTTGGATGGAGAGCGTTTGTGAGCAGCTGGAGCTCAGTGAGGTTGGATGGAGAGCGTTTGTGAGCAGCTGGAGCTCAGTGAGGTTGGATGGAGAGCGTTTGTGAGCAGCTGGAGATCAGTGGGGTTGGATGGAGGGAGTTTGTGCACAGCTGGAGCACAGTCAGGTTGGATGGAGAGCGTTTGTGACAGCTGGAGGTCAGTGAGGTGGATGGAGAGGTTTGTGAGCAGTGGAGCTCGTGATTGGTGGATGGTAGCGGGACGAGTGGGTTTGTGAACAGCGGAGCTCAGTGAGGTTGGATGGAGAAGCGTTTGTGAGCAGGGAGCTCAGTGAGGTTGGATGGAGAGCGTTTGTGAGCAGCTGGGCTCAGGAGGTTGGATGGAGAGCGTTTGTGAGCAGCTGGAGCTCAGTGAGGTTGGATGGAGGCGTTTGTGAGCAGCTGGAGCTCAGTGAGGTTGGATGGAGAGCGTGTAAGGGGAGTGTTGGGTTAACAGCTGGAGCTCAGTGAGTTGGATGGAGAGTTTGTGAGCAGCTGCAGCTCAGTGAGGTTGGATGGAGAGCGTTTGTGAGCAGCTGGAGCTCAGTGAGGTTGGATGGAGGCGTTTGTGAACAGCTGGAGCTCAGTGAGGTTGGATGGAGGCGTTTGTGAGCAGCTGGAGCTCAGTGAGGTTGGATGGAGGCGTTTGTGAGCAGCTGGAGCTCAGTGAGGTTGGATGGAGGCGTTTGTGAGCAGCTGGAGCTCGGTGAGGTTGGATGGAGGTGAGGTTTGTGTGAGCAGCTGGAGCTCAGTGAGGTTGGATGGAGAGCGTTTGTGAGCAGCTGGAGCTCAGTGAGGTTGGATGGAGGCGTTTGTGAGCAGCTGGAGCTCAGTGAGGTTGGATGGAGAGCGTTTGTGAGCAGCTGGAGCTCAGTGAGGTTGGATGGAGAGCGTTTGTGAGCAGCTGGAGTCATAGTGGGAGGCGTTTGACAGGCTCAGTAGGTTGGATGGAGAGCGTTTGTGAGCAGCTGGAGCTCAGTTGGAGGTTGGATGGAGAGGTTTGAGCAGCTGGAGCTCAGTGAGGTTGGATGGAGAGCACAGCTGGAGCTCAGTGAGGTTGGATGGAGAGCGTTTGTGCACAGCAGGAGCTCAGTGAGGTTGGATGGAGAGCGTTTGTGAGCAGCTGGAGCTCAGTGAGGTTGGATGGAGAGCGTTTGTGAGCAGCTGGAGCTCAGTGAGGTTGGATGGAGAGCGTTTGTGAACAGCTGGAGCTCATGAATTTGGATGGAGAGGTTTGTGAGCAGCTGGAGCTCAGTGAGGTTGGATGGAGAGCTTTTGTGAGCAGCGGGAGCTCAGTGTGGTTGGTTGGATGAGTTTGTGAGCAGCTGGAGCTCAGTGAGGTTGGATGGATGCGTTTGAGCAGCTGGAGCTCAGTGAGGTTGGATGGAGAGCGTTTGAGCACCTGGAGCTCAGTGAGGTTGGATGGAGAGCGTTTGTGAGCAGCTGGGGCTCAGTGAGGTTGGATGGAGAGCGTTTGTGAACAGCTGGAGCTCAGCGAGGTTGGATGGAGAGCGTTTGTGAGCAGCCGGAGGTCAGTGGGGTTGGATGGAGAGCGTTTGTGAAGCAGCAGTTTTCAGCTCTTTCACAGTTTCTCGATTGGATTCAGCTCTGGATGTGTTTTGGCCATTCTAACACCTGGAGCTGGTTATTTGTGAACCTTCCATTGTAGATTTTGCTTTATGTTTGGGATCATTGTCGGAAGATAAATCTCTGTCCCAGTCTCAGGTCTTTTGTAGACTCCAACAGGTTTTCTTCCAGAATGGTCCTGTATTTGGCTCCATCCATCTTCCCTGTCCCTGCGGAAGAAAAGCCCAAACCATGAGGCTGCCCCCACCATGTGTGACAGTGGGGATGGTTCAGGGGGATGAGCTGTGTTGCTTTTACGCCAAACATATCGGTTTGCATTGTGGCCAAAAAGTTTGATGTTAATTTCATCTGAGCAGAGCCCCTTCTTCCACATGGTTGGCGTCTCCCAGGCGGCCCCTTCTTCCACATGTTTGGGGTCTCCCAGGCGGCCCATTTACTCCACATTTTGGTGTCTCCCACGCGGCCCCTTCTTCAACATGTTTGGTGTCTCCCAGGCGGCCCCTTCTTCCACATGTTTGGTGTCTCCCAGGCGGCCCCTTCTTCCACATGTTTGGTGTCTCCCAGGCGGCCCCTTCTTCCACATGTTTGGTGTCTCCCAGGCGGCCCCTTCTTCCATGTTTGGGGTCTCCCGGGCGGCCCCTTCTTCCAATGGTTGGTGTCTCCCAGTCGGCCCCTTCTTCCACATGTTTGGTGTCTCCCGGGCGGCCCCTTCTTCCACATGTTTGGGGTCTCCCAGGCGGCGACTTTCTTCCACATGTTTGGCGTCTCCCAGGCGGCTTGTGGCAAACTTTAAATGAGACTTTATGGATCTCTCTGAGAAATGGCTTCTTCTGCCTCTTCCATTAAAGGCCAGATTTGTGCGTGAGATTGTCTGTCCAGGACAGGACTCTGCCCACCTCAGCTGGATCTCTGATTATCCAGAGCGATCGGCTCTTGGCTGCATCTTGACAGTCTTCTCCTTGTTTAGGGGGCGGGTCTTGTAGATTTGCAGTGGTCTGAATACCCTCCATTCAAGATCACATGCAAGTGCTCCTTGATTTTAAAGTTGGGAATCTTTTTTATCAATCAGCTTTAAACTTTCACAAAGACACGGACGCCTGGTGTGTTCTTGTCTTCATGATGCTCTCCCTGAGATTCACAGACCAGGTGCATGTATAGAACTTGATTCACACATGGATTATATTATATCATCATCATTTAGGCAACATGGATCATTCAGAGATCTCACTGAATGGAGGGTTTGCGCCTGAAAGTAAGGGCAATATTTGCACGCCCACTTTTCAGTTTTTATTTTTACAAAGTAAAAACCAATAATTTTGTTCACTTCAATTGTGTCCACTTGTTGATTCTTCACAAAAAAATTAAAACTTTATATCTTTGTTTGAAGCCTAAAATGTGGCAAAAGGTTGAAAAGTTCAAGGGGGCCGAATACTTTCGCAAGGCACTGTATTGGGTGATATCTGGAATCACAAACGTTGCCCTCTCCGTTCAGTGATGGAGGGTGGTCACGTTTCCTTGGATTGCCAGCAACAGGAGAAAGAGGAGCTGAGCCGTCTGATAAATCGTAGAACCTGTAATTCATTCATTTAAGTTTCTCTGTATTTTTGGTTGAGGAGTCCAGTAGGCGGTCGTCTTTGTGATTGACAGCCTTCCTTGTATAAGCGTGCATACAGAAATAGCTGTCAATCATTGATAAGATCGCCTACTGGACTCGATCTGCTCAGCTTCTACCGCTCTATAGCATACTACCAGCAGATCAGATATTCAAGTGAGCAAAAACTGGGGTTGTCTCACCATGCTGTTTCACAGAGCCAAAATCCGCTTTAGATTCATGCTTCCTTGCTCTTCTTGGTTAGTTTGTGGCTGGTTCTATGGCAGGGATTCGCATATCAGCTCCATATTCCCGCTCTTATATTGCCAGATTCAGATCCTTGCTTTCCTGGTTAGCTATGGGTGGTTCGTAGCAGATGTTGCATATCGCTCCATTCCCAGCTCTCTATTGCCGATTCATGCTTCCTTGCTCTTCCTGGTTTAGCTATGGGTAGTTCTATAGCAGGGATTTAGCATATCGGATCCATATTCCCAGCTCTTCTAATTGCATAGATTAATTCTTCCTTGCCTTTCCTGGTTTAGCTATGGGTGGTTATATAGCAGAGATTAACATATCATCTCCAGATTCCCTGCTCTTCTAATTGCACAGATTCATGCTTCCTTCCTATTCCTGGTTTAGCTACGGGTGGTTGTGTAGCACGGGTTGGCATATCGGCTCTATAGTCCCAGCTCTTGTAATTGCACTGACATTAGAGCAGGAGATCTTATGTAGGGGAGAGAGCTTCAGAGCTCAAAGTATAGAATGAAAAGTAATTAAAGGGGTGGTCTCACTACAAGGATCGCTGCTTTTTATGTTACAGATCTTGCAAAAACAAGTCACTTTGCAATAAGTGTCCATTAACAGTGTCCTACCTATTCCTAGATATCCCCTCTTGTATGGGCTGCACATCAGCTCTTGGTCGCTATAGCTACAGACCTCTTTGATCTCTCCTGATAGGCTGCCAGCGCTGGTGCTATAGCCACAGACCTGTACGATCTCTCCTGATAGGCTGCCAGCACTGGTTGCTATAGCTACAGACCTGTTCAATGTCTCCTGATAGGCTGCCAGCGCTGGTGCTATAGCCACAGACCTGTACGATCTCTCCTGATAGGCTGCCAGCGCTGGTGCTATAGCCACAGACCTGTACGATCTCTCCTGATAGGCTGCCAGCACTGGTTGCTATAGCTACAGACCTGGCTTCTACTGCAGCCTAGTGGAAGCCAGTAAACACGCCCCTGAATTCAAAATGAAACCAAGAAAACAGGACTGAATGAAGATGAATCAATGTAGTGAGACAACCCCTTTCATTTCCTTTGTTTGTTAGACATACCATCCTGTTTGCCGACCTGTGGTGATGTCACTTCCTGCTCTAAGATCATAGGGAATGGGGGAGCAGGACGGTAACCAGAGACACCTGTGTGCACTCAGAGCAGATAAAATCTCTTTTTTTTTTTCTCGTAAACAAAGCAATATGTTTTGAAAAAGTCTTCTTTAACCGTTTCCTACAGGTTGAAAGTTAATCTTTGTAGTGAGACAAGCCCTCTAAATCACTGTCCCTCTTGTCTTTCAGATTGGCCACCTTCAACACGTTGAGCCTTGATCCAGGACCTTCTGAGAACCCCAAGGACCATCCTGCCTCGTCCAGCTGGTGGTTTCCCTCCCATTTGCCGCATGGTCCCTGAGAAGTCCTGGATTATGTTTGTCGCACTCTTCCTTTGCTCCATCATCTGGCTGTATTGTGGTTTCAAGCTGAGAGTTAAAGGCAGCTAGAGGCGCAGGCGTCTTGCTTCACCTTACGTTCCATGTTCCCCGTTTACCTGAACTTCGATAGAGGGTTCCCCTTATGTTCTCTGTGTTAATGGAAAGTCCGGCTTTTTTTGGACTGTAATTGTTTTGCTCCCCAAAAAAGTTTTGTTGGCTCCTTCATGCACTAAGGACTCCTAGGACACTTAGAGGTCACCGCAGGACACCTCCTGCACCAATGTCCACCGAAGGGTTTCAGTACAGAGCTCTATACCCATATAAGAAGGAGCGTGAGGAAGACATAGACCTTCTGCCCGGCGATGTTCTCACCGTCAGTCGCGCCTCGCTGTTAGCGTTGGGGTGTAAAGATGGAGATGAGTGGGACCCGCACCGTATCGGCTGGATTTTGGGAATCAATGAGAGAACCAGGCAGAAGGGGGACTTTCCGGGAACTTATGTTGAATTTATGGGACCCATACGAATGTCATTGCCGGCCCATCGTCCGCGTGGGCAGCGGCCTCTGCCTGCGACGCCCACGGCATCGAGGGCAGACCCGGCCGGCTCGTCCGGAAGGTGCCTTTTGCACTTTTCTGACCGCGATGTGCTCACTAACCGGAAGTTATAAGAAAAAAAAAAGATGTCTGCCCAGTGAATGCGGTCACAAAGCGTCCAATTTTCTGCTTAACTGTATACGGTTTTCAAAGGCATGTTACCTTCTTTCTGCCAAGATATTTCTAATATTTGCGGGCCACGTACAATTCTCAACTTAAAGGGGTTTTGCCACGAAGTAAAATTGACGTGGGAAGTTTGTAAATTAAATAATAAACATTTTCACCATTCATTATTATTAAAAATTCTGCACCATTTTTGTTTTAGCTGCTCCTTTAGTGATCCATTGTTTACAGCTCGTCTCCAGGGGATACGACCAGGGCTGAGAGCTCCTAAGTCCTGGTCGCACATGCTCAGACATCACCTTTCCTCTCAGGCAGCTACTGAGTGTTCAAACCCCAGGTGCTGTCACTCTACTCCCGTCCTCTGTTCTCCTTAGTAATTAGTCAAACAGTTCAAATAAAAAAAGAAACCTCAATGATGTCTGTGCATTGATAAAGAGAAAAAAAATCCACAGGTTTGGTTCCTGCAGGGATTTGAATCGAGGACCCTTGTGCCTGGAGGCAAAAACTTTACCTCTGAGCTACTCACAATGCTTTATATAAACAGACCTTTCTTTGACTACAGAGAGGAAAGGCCTGGTGATGTCATCCTGCTGCAATTCAGACAAATCACACACGCCCCCTTCTGAGCACACAGAGCTGAAGAGCTGAATACTGTACAGGAGGTATGAAATGAGATCATGGCAAAACCCCTTTAAAGGGGTTGTCTCACTACAAGGATCGCTGCTTTTTATGTTAAAGATTTTGCAAAAACAAGTCACTTTGCAATATATGTCCATTAACCGTGTCCTACCTATTGCTAGATCTCCCCTCTTGTATGGGCTGCATCAGCTCCTCAGGTCGCTATAGCTACAAACCTGTTCGATCTCTCCTGAAAGGCTGCCAGCACTGGTTGCTATAGCTACAGACCTCTTCAATCTCTCCTGATAGGCTGCCAGCGCTGGTCGCTATAGCTACAGACCTGTTTGATCTCTACTGATAGGCTGCCAGCACTGGTTGCTATAGCTACAGACCTGGCTTCTACTGCAGCCTAGTGGAAGCCAGTAAACAAGCCCCTGAATTCAGAATGAAACCACGAAAACAGGATTGAGGTAAGATGAAGCAATGTAGTGAGACAATCCCTTTAAAGGGGTACTTTCATGTCATTGACTAGCTGTAAACATGTAGACATAGGTAAATAAAGATTATTAACAAATACATTGCTGTTCTGATTTTGCTTCCTTTCAGAATTAAGAGTAGTTCTTATCTCCTTACATAGTTACATAGTTTGTTAGGCTGAAAAAAGACAGACGTCCATCCAGTTCAGCCTGTTGTGCTATAGTGTTGATCCAGAGGAAGGCAAAACCCCCCATTAGGCAGAAGCCAATTGTCCTCATTTTAGGGGAAAAAATAATTCCTTCCCGACTCCAATCTGGCAATCAGAATAAATCCCTGGATCAACGACCCTTCTCCAGAATCCCGGTCACTATAACTTGTTATATTATTACATCTAGAAATGTATCCAGACCCTTCTCCAGAATCCTGGTCACTATAACTTGTTATATTATTACATCTAGAAATGTATCCAGACCCTTCTCCAGAATCCTGGTCACTATAACTTGTTCTATTATTACATCTAGAAATGTATCCAGACCCTTCCCAGAATCCTGGTCACTATAACTTGTTATATTATTACATCTAGAAATGTATCCAGATCCTTCTCCAGAATCCCGGTCACTATAACTTGTTCTATTATTACATCTAGAAATGTATCCAGACCCTTCTCCAGAATCCTGGTCACTATAACTTGTTCAATTATTACATCTAGAAATGTATCCAGACCCTTCCACAGAAACCAGGTCACTATAACCTTGTTATATTATTACATCTAGAAATGTATCCAGACCCTTCTCCAGAATTCTGGTCACTATATTATTACATCTAGAAATGTATCCAGAACCTTCTCAGAATCCTGGTCACTATAACTTGTTCTATTATTACATCTAGAAATGTATCCAGACCCTTCTCCAGAATCCTGTCACTGTAACCTGTTATATTATTACATCTAGAAATGTATCCAGACCCTTCTCAGAATCCTGGTCACTATAACCTGTTCTATTATTACATCTAGAAATGTCTCCAGACCCTTCTCCAGAATCCCGGTCACTATAACTTGTTCTATTATTACATCTAGAAATGTATCCAGATCCTTCTCCAGAATCCTGGTCACTATAACTTGTTCTATTATTACATCTAGAAATGTATCCAGCCCCTTCTCCAGACTCCTGGTCACTATAACTTGTCTATATTATTACATCTAGAAATGTATCCAGACCCTTCTCAGATCCGGTCACTATAACTTGTTACATTATTACATCTAGAAATGTATCCACACCCTTCTCCAGAATCCTGGTAACTATAACTTGTTCTATTATTACATCTAGAAATGTATCCAGACCCTTCTCCAGAATCCGGTCACTATAACTTGTTCTATTATTACATCTAGAAATGTCTCCAGACCCTTCTCCAGAATCCCGGTCACTATAACTTGTATTATTACATCTAAAAATGTATCCAGATCCTTTGTGAACCCCGTTATTGTATTCACCATGACAAGTTCTTCTGGCAGAGAGTTCCACAGTCTCACTGCTCTTACAGTAAAAAATCCCGTTCTATGTTTATATAGAAACCTTCTTTCCTCTAGACGTAGAGAATGCCTCCTTATTCTGGATACAGTCCTGGGTATAAATAGATTTTGAGAGAGATCTCTAGATTGACCTTTGATATGTTTAAACCAGGGCTGTGGAGTCAGCAAGCCAAAGCCCCGACTCCGACTCCTCAATTTCCCAAACCTCCGACTCCCTCATACTCGGTGCATGTTTAAGTGATAACTTTACTGTAGTAAAATGGTCACATCAGGCTGTTTATCACCTTATGATACAATAATCAAGCTATTTAGGTATAATAGACACTGACAAGCAAAAGGGTAACAATGTTTTGATCTTTTGAATGTGTAGAAGAGACCTGGGATCAGATTTTGGTCAAGATGTGTTTGAATCTGATCCAGAGCCCAGAAGGATTCAGGCAGTATTGAAAAGCAAAAGGTGCATTTCCCAAATACTAACAAAATCATAAAAATTAGCATTTGGATTTTTAGGAGCAAAACAGTAACGATGCAGTTACAGGAAAGAATCTGCAGAACTAAGCAGATGCTAAATACTTGCAAGTCAAATTTATGTATAAGATCGGTAAGATTACTGTATATAAAATTGCTCTTTGCATCAAACTAACTGGACCAACTTATTATATATTTTGGGAGTCGGTCCATTTTATGACATATTTATTGTGTCCCCCCCGAAGCCGTCTTTTCTGTAAACTAAATAACCCTAACCTTGCTAATCTTTCTGGGTATTGTAGTTCACCCAGTCCTTTTATTATTTTTGTCGCCCGCCTTTGTACCTGTTCAAGCTCTACAATGTCTTTCCTGTGCACTGGTGCCCAAAACTGTCCACAATATTCCATGTGTGGTCTAACCAGTGACTTGTATAATGGGAGAATAATGTTCCCATCATTTGCCTCAATGCCCCTTCTAATGCACCCCATGATCCTATTTGCCTTGGCAGTTGCTGCCTGACACTGGCTGCTACAATTAAGTTTACTGTCCACCAGTCTTTACAAAAGAATTCTTAGGCGGCCAACCACCTCTCTGCTCTAGTATTGGCCAGGATGGTGAGGTTGTTACCTGCTGTGTTTTATCAGCAGCACAGAGTTTGTATTTAGCTGTGTAGCCTTGAGCTCTGATATTTTAAACCATCACCAATGTCCCTCTAACAGGATCATCTGGGAATAGCAGAGCTGAAATGTCACTCACTGCTGTAGAACCACCCGCAGCCTGAACAGGAAGTGGGAGCCTGAAGCTGTAGAACCGCCCACAGCCTGAACAGGAAGTGGGAGCCTGAAGCTGTAGAGCCATCCACAGTGGGAGCCTGAAGCTGTAGAGCCATCCCACAGCCTGAACAGGAAGTGGGAGCCTGAAGCTGTAGAACCGCCCACAGCCTGAACAGGAAGTGGGAGCCGGAAGCTGTAGAACCGTCCACAGCCTGAACAGGAAGTGTGAACCTGAAGCTGTAGACCTGTCCACAGCCTGAACAGGAAGTGAGAGCCTGAAGCTGTAGATCTGTCCACAGCCTGAACAGGAAGCGATAGCCGGAAGCTGTAGACCCGCCCACAGCCTGAACGGGAAGTGGGAGCTGGAAAGCTGTAGACCCGCCTACAGCCTGACCAGGAAGTGAGGGCCTGAAGCTGTAGAACCGCCCACAGCCTGAGCAAGAAGTGTGAGCCTGACGTTGTAGAACCACCCACAACCTGAACAGGAAGTGGGAGCCTGAAGCTGTAAACCCACCCACTCCAAGTATATATGCAATACGCCTGAGTCTTCGTTGCCACCCTGCTGTAATGTCCACTCCTTCCCTGGCATTTAGTAGCATAGCGGGGTAGAAACGACATGGACTATTTGCCCTTTATAAAGGGTTTTCTCACCACAATGATTTTTACATGTAGGGAAAGGTAAATGAAGATTTAACAAATACATTGCTTTGTTGATTTTGCTTTGGTCAGGAGATGAGGAAGATTTTATCTCCCTCTTAGACTTTACAAGTTTCTCTGGTTGCCAACCACCTCTCCCTGCTCTAAGCTGCTGTCACTCCGACCATGGTGAGTCACCTCCTGCAGAGTCTTATCTCTAGTTATGGACTTTGTTTACTAAATGCGAAGCTTTCAGTCCTTTGAGCTCTGTAGCCTTGTAGGGTACACTTCATATATCTCCAGCAGTCATGTCAGTGTAACAGTAATGGCTAGAAACAGCAGCGCTGAAATGTCAAGCACTGCTATAGAACCACCTGCAGCTTGATCAGGAAATGTGAGACTAAAGCTGATGCACTTGAGGTCCTGGAGTCGAGAGACAAGTGGCAGGAGCTTCAGAGACCAGCGCATGCGCAGTAGCACAGTGGTGAGGAATAGCTTGAGTGAGGTTTTTTGCGCCATTGCGCTTGGTTTCTTGAAGCCCACTTCCGGGGAGATTTCGGGGAATCACCTCATGGGGGCGGGGAACCCCAAATGAATTTTCCCACTTATCTACTGCTCTTTAAAACAGGGGGGGGGGGGTATCTGGGCCCCAAGAGTAGCAGTAATTTAGGGGGGTTAAAATGTTAAGGAAGGTTTTGGTTTCCTCAATTCATGGGCTACCCAGTGACCTGACCCTGGGTGCCTTTCAGGGGAGCTTCCCAATAAGATAAGGGTGTTTTTCTTCCCTTGGTAAGGCGGGTGGGAGGGGGTGGGGGGGGGATTTGACGCTGCCAGAAGCCGGGTCAGGGATTCTGTGGCAACCTATAGTCCCCTAACCCAACCCCATGTTTCATGTGGGTGGAACTGGGGGACGTCATTTCTGTGGGGGTCATTAAAGCCCATAAAAATGTTCGGGGTCACCCTCATTCCTCCACACCACAGGTTGGGGACCTCAACAATTCAATACATTTGTTGGGCCCAAGCAGGGAAATAAAAGGGGATTGGGGGGGCCAGGCGGTATAATTTGCCCCCTATATTACCAAAGGAACGGCCAATTGGCAGTTTGCTTTTCAGCTTGAAGCCCAGTTGTACTGTTGTATGGGGGGGGGGGGGGATAGCTGAAAAGGGGGCCCAGTGTTCATGTGGTATTGGGGGGGGGGGGGGAGACTAAGGTGAATAGCTGATTAAAGCCCCAGTGTTTTTTACATGGTAGTTAGTGGGGGGGGGAGGAATAAGCTGAGCCAGGGTGTTTTTACATTGGGTTATTGGGGGGTGGGTATAAGCTGGAGGAGCCAGTTGTTGTTCATGTGTATGGGGGGGGGGGGGAGGGGATAGCTGAAAAGGCCCAGTTGTTACTTTGTGGTATTGGGGGGGGGGGGAAGGGGAAATAAATAGCTTGGAGGGCCCAGTTGTTACTTTGTGGTATGGGGGGGGGGGGTGTATAGCTGGGAGCCCAGCCCTGTTACATTGTGTTGGGGGGGGGGGGATTCGCTAGAGAGTAGGCCCGGTGTTTACTTGTTTGTTATTATGTTGGGGGGGGGGGGGGTGGGGAGGATTTTGCTGAGGGGCCCAGTTGTTAACCAGTGTATTGGGGGGGAGAGGGAATTAACGGCATGAGGGCCCAGTTGTTACCTTGTGTATCGTGGGAGGGGGGGGATAGCCTGGAGGCCCAGTTGGTTACCTTGGGTAGGGGGGGGGGGGAAAATAGCTGACCCCAGTGAAAATGTGTATGGGGGGTGGAATAGCTGAGCCCGTGGAACATGTTGATGGAGGGGGAATTCCTGGGGCCCAGGGGTACTTGTGTATGGTGGGGGGGGGGGGGGAAAACATTAGCCCAGTGTACATGTGTTTGGGGGGGGGGGGGAAAATAGCTGAGCCAGTGTACATGTTTTATGGGGGGGGATAGCTGACCCCATGTACATTTTTATGGGGGGGGGAAAATACTGAGCCCCAGTGAAACATGTGTATGGGGGGGGGGAAAATAGCTGCCCAGTGTACTGTGTTTGGGGTGGGGTAATAGTTGAGCCCAGTGTACATTTGTATGGGGGGGGAGGAAAAGCTGACCCCAGTGAACAGGGTGTATGGGGGGGGGGTTTAGTTTAGGCCAGTGTATATGTGTAGGGGGGGAAAATAGCGGGCCCAGTTTTAAATGGGCTGGGGGGGGGGATTGCTGAGCCCAGTGTACATGTGTATGGGGGGGGGAATTTAGCTGACCCAGTGTACTTTGTGTATGGTGGGGGAATAGTGAGCCCATTTGTACATGTGTAGGGGGGGAATAGCTGACCCAGTTAACATGGGGAAAAGGGGGGGGAAGGAATAGCGGGCCCCCAGTTTTTACATGTGATTGGGGGGGAGGAATAGCTGGGGCCCATTTTGTACATGTGAAGTGGGGGGGGGAAATAGCTGACCCGGGTTTTAAATTTGTGAAAGGGGGGGGAATAGCTGTCCCCAGGTATATGTTTTGGGGGGGGGAAAGGAATAGCTGACCCCGTGTAAAAGTGTATGGGGGGGAGGAATGCTGGCCCATGTACAGGGTTTGTATGGGGGGGGGGAAATAGAAAAGGCCCAGTGTACTGTGTATGAAGGGGGGGGGAATACTAACCCCAGGGGAAAACAGTTTTTTGGGGGGAGGAATACTGAGCCCAGTTTTACTTTTGGTGTTGGGGGGGGGGGGGGGGGGAAAATAGCTGACCCCATTGTCATGTGTGGGGGGGGGAATATTTACCCCAGGTACATGTGTATGGGGGGGAAAGCTTCCCCAATGTACATGTTTAGGGGGGGGAGGAATAGCTAGCCCAGTGTACAGTGAAATGGGGTGGGAATGGGCAAAAGGCCCCCCCCCTGTCCTTTTGTGTTGGGGGGGGAATAGCTACCCCGGGTTGTACCAGGGTTTAGGGGGGGGGGAAGGGGGGGGAAACCCCAGTGAAATGTTAGGGGGAAGGGAATATGGGGGCCCATTTCCCATGTTTTAAGGGGGGGGATAGGTGACCCCCAGGGGTACATTTTTATGGGGGGGGGGGGGGAAAATAGCTGAGCCCAGGTACATGTGTTTGGGGGGAAATACTGGGGCCCAGTGTTACATGTGAAATAGGGGGGGAAATAGCGGGACCCCAGTTTTCATGGGTAGGGGAGGAAATAGCTGGGGCCCAGTGTACATGTGTTAGGGGGGGGGAGGAATGGGCGGGAAGCATAGTGTACTTTTGTATTGGGGGGGGGGGGGGGGGTTTGTTGGGGCCCGGGTTTTCAGTGTTTGGTGGGGGGGGGAATATTTTGAGCCCCGTGTAAAATTGTGAAATGGGGGGTCAATAGCTGACCCCCAGTGTACATGTGTATGGGGGGGGGGAATTTGCTGAGCCCAGTGTAAAAGGTATGGGGGGGGGGGAAATTTTGCTGAGCCCGTGTACATGTGTAGGGGGAAAGGGGAAAAAGCTTGAGCCTTTGTACATTTTGTATGGGGGTGGGGGAGGAATAGCTGAGCCCAGTGAACATGTGTAGGGGGGGGGGAATTTAAAGCTGAGCCCATTTTGTACATTTTTTAGGGGGGGTGGAAGAGCTGTGCCCAGTGTACATGTGTTTGGGGGGAGGAATAGTAAACCCCCAGTGTCCCTGTGTTTGGGGGGGGGGAAAATTAGCTGAGCCCGTGTCCCATTGTAGGGGGGAAGGGGGAATAGTTTGAGCCCATGAAATGTGTATGGGGGGGAATTGGCTGCCCCCCAGGGGTACTTGTTTATGGGGGGGAATAGCTGACCCCAGTGTACATGTGTATGGGGGGGGAATAGTAAACCCCCATGTACAGGGTTGGGGGGAAATTAGCTAAACCCCCAGTGTACAGGGTTTATGGGGGGGGGGGAATAGTTTATCCCATTTGACTGTGTTTGGGGGGGGGAAAGCTGAGCCCAGTGTACATTTGTATGGGGAAATAGCTGACCCCAGGAAATGTGAAATGGCGGGGGGAATAGCTGAGCCCAGTGTACATGTTTATGGGTGGGGGAAAAGCTGAGCCCATTGTACATGCGTATGGGGGGGGGGGGGAAAAAGCTGACCCCAGTGCAAATGTTATGGGGGGGGGGGAAAAGCTGACCCCATTGTACATGTGTATGGGGGGGGGGAATAGCTAAACCAGGTACATTGTATGGGGGGGAAAAAGCTGACCCAGTTTTAAAAGGTGTATGGGGGGGGAATAGCGGGGCCCCAGTTTTACATTGTAGGAGGGGGAATAGTGACCCCCAGGGGCGAACCCCGGGGGTAGCAGGGGTAGAAATTTTCCACGAGGCACTTTGCGCTTGGGGGGGCCCCGGGGAGTTTCCCTCCCCCGCTTCCGCTACCCCTTTTTTAATCCCGCCCCCGGGGGGCCCCCCGGGCAGTGAAATTAAACCCAGTTCACGCGGCGGGGGGGAGTGCGGGGCCCACGCATAGTCCCTCTAAAACGCCCGGGGGCCCCCCGACCGGGCTTTCGGAGGCACGCTGTCGGTACGTTAGGGGGCCCGGAGCGCCGATCCCCTTCCCGCTTTTTACTTCCCCTCCCGGCGCCCCTTTGGGGTCACGGGGAGCGCGCCCCGGGGGACTTTTACATCACCCGCGCCCCCCGCGTTTGGAGTGCAGGGGCCTGCGGGAGACCCGCGAGCAGCGGAGGGGGCCAAATCGGGAGCGTGACCAGGTGGCAAAAAGGTTTTTCTAATTTTTATCCCCCCCCTTTATCCTGCCTATAGCCCCCCTTTTTCCCTTTTGCCAATCCCCCCAAAAAACCCTTCCCCTATCCCCCCCATTGCCTGCCTAAAACCCCCCCCCTTATGCCTGCCTATACCCCCCTTTTTGTTTTCCAATAGCCCCCATATGCCTGCCCCCTTTTAAAAGCCCCCCCATATGCCGGGCCTATAGCCCCCATTTTGCCTCCCTTAGCCCCCATATCCTCCCTATGCCCAAAAACCCTCCCTTTTCCCCCATTTCCCCTGCCTATAGCCCCATATGCCTGCCTATAGCCCCTTGCCTGCCTGTTTTAAACGGGCCCCCTAGATGCCTGCCTGCCTAACCCCCCCTAAAAGCCCTCCCCTGCCTATACACCCCCCTACTCTGCCTCCTCCCGGGCCTATACAGCCCCTACCCTCCCGCGCCTGCCTATACTGCCCCCTATATGCCTGCCTGCCAATCCCGCCCCCTATATGCCTGCCTATACAGCCCCCTATATGCCGCCTGCCTATACACCCCCCCCTTATCCTCCCCTCCCTATACAGCCCCCAAGGGCCGGGCCTGTACAGCCCCCTATCCCCCTCCCTTTTAAACCCCCTAAAAGCCGGGCCGGTATCCCCCCACAAGGCCCCTGCCCTTTAAAAAAACCCCCACAACCCCTCCCTTATACCCCCAAAGCCCCCCGGGTCTTTTAAAATTTTGGGGCCCCAAAAAGCTCCCAAAAAAACCCTACCTTTGGGCCCCCCTTTACCCCCCCAAACCCCCTGTCTCCCGTAGGGTTTTCCCTATACTACCAAAACCCCTGCCTGCCTAAGGGGGGGCCAATTTTTATTGGCTACCTAAAACCTTGCCTTTTTGGGGGGCCCAAAAAATACCTATCAAAACCTCCCGCCTAAAGCCCCCCCCATTAGCCAGGGGGGGCGGTTTGGCTGGAAAAGTCAGGTTTTCGGGGGGGAAATATTTGTGTCAAAAATTGCAGGGCAAGGGTCGGGAGTTGTCATCAAGATGGCGGACTGGACGGACGAGAAAAAAAGAAAAAGTCAAGTTTTTGGTCAGAAAAACGTCCCCTGTGGGGCAAAAGATGTAAACTGTCTGTAATCATTTTATATGTTTTCAATCCTGTGTACACGGGGGGGTTTTTTGTTACCACTATATGGTCACTGTTTTTGGTGGTTATTTTTCGTCGGAAAGGGGCCTGTGAAACACGGGGTTTTTTCCACCATTTATAGGGGTCTTGTATGGAGGAAATAAACAGCTCCCAGACCCTGGTACTTTGGGTTTGTCTCCCATTTATATGGTCATTTGTATGGGGCGGGGTTTTATACAGTCTGCAGACCGGGTGTACATTTGCTTGGTCTCCACAATATGGGCCCAAAAAAAAGGGAGGAAATTTTTAACAGTCTGCAGAGCCTGGTACACGGGTGTTTTACCCCCAAAATTTTGGTCATTTGAAGGGGAGGTAATCAGTTGCAGAGTCTGTGTACACGGGCGTCAAAACCACTTTTGGGCCCACTGTATGGGGGTTAATATACCGTCTGCAGACCCTGTGAACATTTTGGTTTTCCCTACCACATAGGGGTCACGCTGGAGGGTAATATACAGTTTTGGCAGACCCTTTTGAACCCGGGTGCCCTACCAAAAAGGGGGAAATTTATGGGAGGTAATATACCTTTGCAGAGCTTTGGTGTACACTAGTATATCCATTTTAAGGCCCACTATATTATATTTTAAATTATTATTGGGCCAGTTTTGGGTTTTTGTGCACTGATCAGTAATAGTGTAGGGTTATTTTCAGCCCACTATGGTGGTAATTTTTTGGTGGGTTTTTCTGGTGGTATAAATCAGGCCCTTTTTTAAATACCCTTATTGGTTTAATGCTGGTTTTGGGGTATAGGGGTTTTTGGGATTGGGTAGCAGATGAGGTGAGATGTAGGGTGAGGTTTTTCCCCCTTTGTTTTTATCTAAAAATTTTTTTTCAAAACACCCATGCCCTGGTACATGGTCGGGGTTCTGGGGGGGGGGGGGGGCCATCCAAAATTTTTGCTAGGGGGCCCTGGCTTCTCTATTTACCCCCCTGCTGAGCCGTTGTACTGTTAGGGGGGGGGGGGGGGGGAAATAGCTGGGGCCCTTACATTGTAGGGGGGGGGGAATAGGGGGCCCGTTTTACTGTGTTTTGGGGGGGGGGAAAAAGGCTGACCCCGGTTTTCATGTGTATGGGGGGGGGGGGAAATTTTGCTGACCGGGTGTCTTTTTGAAAGGGGGGGGAGAATAGCTGAGCCCAGGGGGTACAGGGGGGGGGGAGGGGGGGGAAATAGCGGGAGCCAGGGGTAATGTGTATTGAGGGGGGGGGGAAAAAAGCGGGGGCCCAGTGAACTGGTATGGGGGGGGGGGAGGAATA